>QKYT01000113.1:149065-211542 GCA_003550305.1 Glomus cerebriforme | reverse complement strand
GAGTGGGGGCGCTTTTAGCCTTGTGAATTTTGTTCAGCTTCCGCAGATTCTCCAATCGGTGACAGGTCAGCTTTTTTTCGCTTAACGAGGGGTAGTGTAGTTAGTTTAGTTGTTATGTATTGTGTTCTTAGTTTATCTAGTCGCTGCATATTCAAATAATAAACTTATCTGCGCAAGATCGCATCGTTAAAAAAAAAAAAATAAAAATAAAAATAAAAATAGGTGCTTATAAAAAGGTGTGATTATATAGGAGGTGATTATATAGAGGTCTAACTGTAAAAGGAAATCTAACTTTTGTGTATTTAAAATACCCTCTATTTCAATGATTTTGAGCACCTTTGTAACATTTAGTCCTCTTAATATGGTGTTATTCCGTGAGTAACCCTATAAAATTTATAAAATTTAGTGGCAATTCGGCATATGTCGAAATGCATTACGCTGCCATAATGCTGTAATGCTGTAATATTGTAATGTAGTTTCTATTATTATTATTGCTAAAAAAAGTTAAATAAAATAAACAAAAATATTACGATGTAAATCAATAGTATATATTTATTACAGTGTACTGTAATTTGACATTATGCCTTTTTGATATTATGGCATGGCCTGAACCTAATTCGCCCCCATGTATAGATAGCATCACATTACGACATTTATTGAGAGGAGCTCAACTATTTAAAATAATAAATTAATCATGCATACTATTCGGCATTAAGATTAAAATTTTTAAATGATTTTGAAGAGAGAAGAAAATAATCTATTATAATTAAAAATATTTGTGTAACTGATAAATAAACGCTAATTTAGTCACGTGATATTACACGGTCCAAAAAAGGAAATCTTGTCGCCTATGAAATTTGATCAAATGGTTTGCATAAGGTTACACAAAATTCCAAAACAGGAAATAGATGTGCATACTCATGATTCTGGCCGGAATTAAAAATTATAAATATCACTAAAAAGCAACGGGTACAAACTAGTTAGTTAATAGAAAATTTTGTCCTATTTAGATCGAGATTAGATGATCTAATCTGATGAATATTGATTAGATTATAAACAAAAAAGCAGGATGGTAGAGTAAATATATTTATTTAATCAAAAGAAAAATGTGTGGTGCATAATATATAATGTTTTAATTTAAATTAACAAATCAGGTATTAATAATAAAATTTTTTTTTTTTTGAAATTTACAGGAAAAGAAAAATTTTTTATTTTTAGTAAAAACTGTCCTATTTAGATTGAGATTAGATAATCTAATCTGATGAATATTGTTTACTAATTATTTTTTTATAAACAAAAAAGCAGGATGATATCATAAATATGAGGAATTTTGAGAGTAAATAAATAAATATTTATTTAATCAAAAGAAAAATATAAATTTTGTGTGACGCACAATATATCAGGAGATAATCTTATCCTTTCATCGGTACTATAATTACTATTTTAACAAATGATTTGCATGTTAATCGTCGTTTATATAAAGACATTAAGAAGCTATATCTCTTCCTCAACTGTCAAAAGGCATTATTTTGGGTGATGCATTCTAATAACTGCAACTAGATAAAACAAGATAAAAGTTTTCTGGTTGATTGAATTTTTCTTTACAATTTTAAAAGCAAATGCATAACATAGATAGGAATATTGTAACTACATCTCTTGCTTCGTATCATCACGAAAGTCCAACTTCCTAAGTAAAAACAAAATATTCTCATAAACCAGCCATGGTTTGTCCTTTTCTTGAGTTACAAAGCTTAGTCCATTCATTCACACAAACAACTGCGGAAAATAACAATGGGGCGAATACTTATGATCCCTATTTGGTGAATAGTAGCAGCAATTACAACAATTATGCTACTACTTTGGACCAATCCTCGCAACCATCGTATGGTTCGCCACCGCAGCAACAACAACATTCCTATTCACCACCTCTTCCTCCTCAAACAAATGATTCTAGGACCTTTAGTTGTGAAGTGCCCGGATATACAATCAAATTAATTGTTACACCTACAAACAATGTAGGCATGCAAAACCAACAAAATCAGAATCTTTACCACGTGAATAATTTGAATAATAATCTGGATAATAATCTGAATAATCAATCTCGTCAATGAATTGGCATATTTATATTTATGCTAATATTTTACTGGCATAGACGGAGAGGTGATATTATGTTGTTTTATTAGTCGGGTGCAGCAGAAATGGATTTAGAAGGACGTTCAACTTAATTGTTGATTAAACGTCCCTCCTATTTTTTTTCTTTTAAAAAAAAAATCGAAATAAGCATAATAAAATTTCCGACATTTAATCGAGGATTTATTTTTTACTTAGAACTTTTACTTAGAACGTTAAACAATAGAAACGGAATTTTTGATTTTCATTTATTTATTTTGTTTTTAATATTATTTATTCCTTTTACTCCTTTTTTTTTTACTATCATATTATTTTTATCTTCTATAACATTTATGTTCAGAATAAAATAGACGTTTATAAATTTATATTTTTATTTGTGTGATTAAATATCTATAAACTGAACTGTCAATCATTTTGCTGGTTGGTCCAAAGAATGTTCTGGCCCAATTCTTATAAATTCATTGCTTTAAAAAACTGCTTATAAAATTAAAATTATGGTGAACTTGAATTCCATGGTGTATTTTTTAATTTTAAAATTAATTATAATGCATTTTTCAATTGATATAATTATTTCATATTTTTTCGTCGATATTGCAAATGATCGGTTTTAGTCTTTCAGATGTATAAATCAATGATGGAAAATGACCAGGTCTATTTAACTACATTCTTTATAATTCTATAATGCTGGTCAGAATTAGGTTTAAACAACAATTATAGATTGGAATAATTTTGACTAGAATTATGAGATCACATGAGGTAATTTTTAAATGACTGTTTCATTTGTCATTTAACATCAAAATGACCCAAATGACACATGACCTGTAATTTGAGTCATTTGAGGTCATTTGAGTCACTTGCCATCACTGATTCAGGGAATCACCACCACCCTCGGAAAGGTGTGATGTTTTATATCACGCACCACGTGATTTCACATGCTTCGCGTTTTTATATTTATCTCAGATCCTGATTCAGGTTGTACGTTAAGTGTCATTTATATATTTTAAGTTATTATTTTTATGAGATGGCGCATAATAAAAACTATTCCAATCAGATATTGGATGTTATAAATATAAAAATATTTTATGCATTATTATGGCGATAATTGATATTGTTACTCCCCTATCAATCATAATTAAATTTTTTTTTTCGCGACATATTTTACTGTGTCTTGCTTTTATTACTGAAAATACATTATCATGATTCTAATTTCACAGAATTTAAATTTTGCATTGTATTTATTTTAATTTCTTAATAAACACTTTATATCATGGAGAATCGAGAATGAGCACGTTACTACATAAAAATTCGTATTTTCGCTTGAATAATAATGTTATTTAATAATAAAGAAATATCCTTTGAAAGTCCTGAATGGAAACTTGAAATCATTTTGAATGAATAAGTTGAAACGAATACAAAATACTGAAAACAATGAAAATTTAGCTGTCATTATAACTTATAAGACATCAAGACACCCGATATTATTTATGTCAACATGATGCTTTTAGTTACAACAAGTCAAAACAAAAAAATTGTATTGATTAAATTTAATCATGCTGCAATTGCAGAAACTAACACAAGTCACATTTATTAAACTACGCGTAAAATTACCGTACTATGTATGACTCATAAACCATAATGTATATTGACGAGTCAAAATTTAAATACCAACGAACTCTCTATATAATAAAATACAATGCACAGTTCCATATACAGTATATTGTTGAGGAGGAATTTTTTTTGAAGGTGATTTTTATGGGAAATTATTTAGTATCTTAGGTGGTAAGTTCACTTTTGTTGTTTTTATTATTGGGTAATTTTACAGAGCAGCATGATGCTATGCGTGGGCGTGCTTACCTTAGTGTAAGCCTGTGGGTACCAGCTACCCTTATCTCTTCTTATCCCTCAAAACCCTATTCTTCGTACAAGTTGGATGTGGTACGGCATGGTGCTATGCGAAGGAGGAGCATAGTTCACTTCTAGTTGGTAGGGCCGTAGCAAACTCTGAAAAATCTTTTTCTTAAATTGACATAAAAAAAAAAAATAATAAATAAAGCTTGGCTGATGCACAGTAACTCCATCACCACTAGTTATTTATTTATTTTGCATGCATTGTAACTTACAAATAATAATATGAAGTGCAATAAAAACAAATTTTACTGAATAAAGTTTATTTTGAAGAAAAGGTTATTTTTACTTATTTGTATTATTTTTTTCAAGCTTGATGTTTTTTCTTAGAAAAAATTGCTTGACATTGACAATCACTGCCGGTAAGATTAAGCAATACCCATAGTATAAATAAATGTATTATATAATAGTATTGTAGCCGTGTGATAGTGGTATCACAAAAGAAACTACACATATATTATCAACTACTATGTCCCAAGTTAAACTTGGTGCGACGTTTAGGGATGGAAAATTATTTGATGAATGGCGATAGCATGTGAAGCGGGTGAAAATTTTCAACTCTCACTCTTGAATTAGTTCGGAGTGTAACGAAGGACTATATAATTCTATGCATATTTAATAAAATGAAGCAACTCGATGACTGATGTGATAAATATATAAATTTCACTAGATCTAAGGAATGAATATTTTCACAAATATCAAGATTGCGAAATACATGATACAAAATTTCCAAAGAAACCAGCGCATGTAAAATCAGAAATTAATGATAATTTTACTTCAAACAAATTGGGAGTTTTATTACTCTTCATTTAGAATGAATTCCAATTATTTATTAAGTAATATAAAATGATAATATGATAAATATTAATTCTTTTTTTTTTTATTTATTGCATTTGTTTATTAATATATTATATTTTAAAACAAATTTTATCATCCAAGATAAGCTACAATATATGATGAATTTTGTTGGTATGTATTTATCTAAGAAAAAAAAGCGAAGAAACATTTAATTCTCGCGATTTTTTATTGATTTTGTAATTTTTAATTTTTAAAATCAATAAACGCGATAAAAGTTCTTCTACAGGTCTAAATTATATATTCTTCTTGATACTTCACCTTCATAAATATTTTTTTCAGTAAAAAAGATATTTCAATATATTTAATATATTTTATAAAGCAAAATTATTTCAACCATAAAAATAAAATAAAATTAAATTAATAAATAATAATAAAATAAAATTTACAGTATAGCCAACAGAGTGAGAGAAACAATCCGACTGATTTTATTATATATCTGATATCAATTTTAATATATTATACTTTTAAAACGTACTGGTCTGTAAACTCGAGTAAAACGAGTCGTTTTTTTTTTTGACTCAGAATTAAAGTGCGGGCCAAAAAACCGGCCGTAATTTTACCCGGACCAGAATAAGCATAGTTCCGGCCAGAATTACATATAGTGTTGGTCGATACTATTAATAGTGTGATCCTGATATTGGCTCGAGTGCGAAGTTTGACATTGCTTCCAGAAATCTTTTAAAGTTAGCATTACACGTAAATACAGTATGTACCATGACTAACTTATCTAATAAAAAATAGTAAATAAATTAACTAAATGATTTTTTTTTCATGAGTCATTAACAAGCTATTAAAACTTTTTCACATGAAAAATAAACCAAATTATAACTCATGACACATCTTTTGTAAATTAATAAAGTATAAAAATCTTCCTTTTTCAGGATTTAAAAAAAATTAAAATATAGAACTCTTTAAACCTTTTCCTTTTTAAAACTAAAAATCCCTTTAATTTCCCTCTTATACTGTATATGAAGTCTTTCTCATATCAGGCAAGGAAAAACCAATCGTATCTCCTAACTGGCCTGTTTAGTTCCTTTTTTAAACTTCCTCTTTAACTTCCTTATACTGTGTATGAGGTCTTCTCATTTCAGGCAAGGCTGGCTCATGAATCTTTAGCAATGCTCAAAAATTGAAAACAGCTGGTAGCATTAACGTTAAGTAAACTTAATTTTGACGTTAATGATATTGTAAATAAAATTTATCATTTATTGAAAGATGAAAAAATAAATAAAAATTCAAAAAGATTAGAAGTTTTAACTAAAATTAATTGTAAGAGGAAATATAAGAGTTTCTAATTTAATTTAATATGTTTTACACAATCATAATATTATTGATATGATGATGAGAATAAAAAATTTTTTAGACGAATGGATTAGGATGGGATTTATTAGAGGGAATAATCTTGACATTTATGGAGCTTTATTATTTATCATTCTTAGATTTATTAGAGAAAGTTTATGGATTATACTTAAATTTATTAATTTATTGCAATTTATTCGACCATTACTGGTAAATCAAAAAAAAAAAAAAAAAAATGAATAAATAAAAATTAAATCTTTAAAGATCCAAATTATATTCGATTATTTATAAATATTCATATCATTTCTGTAATGAAAAAGATGAATTGTGTCTTATGATATTTGAAAAAAAGTGTTTTCTGAATCAACAGACTCAGAAGTATACAGCAAGTAACATCATAATTTTTCGTTATCTTTATCATTAAAGTTATCAGACATATTGATGAATAAAAGATAAATAAGTATAAGTAGTAGCGGCTTTTCTTATATATGTTATACAAATTTAAAATTTTCATGTTCAACAAAGTACAAACCGGACTATAATTTCGTCCGGAATTAAGTAAATTAAATATATATTTATAATAGTATTATTTTAAATTTATATAAATCGAAAAAAAAACAAAATATCAATTATGTATTACTAATCCATTCTTTTAACCATTTCAATTTTTTATTGTCAAATATAAAATAAATTTCGGGTTTAATTTAAAATGAAAGTAATTTTATCAGATGTAGAAGAAATCATTGATCCTTATTCAATTGTAAGCAGAAATATTATAATAAATGAATTTAAAAGTGAATATGTACTGTACACTTTATATTTGCTGCGGAAAGAAATTTGCTGTTTAAAATTTCTATATTTTATTAATGAATTATTTAAAGATATAAAATATTAATTGGGTGAATTGTACGAAGTGTATCATTTAAGTATAAGTAAATTTAGTATGTACAGTACAGTATGTATGATTTTTTTCATAATGTATAATGTACGTACAAATGTATATAAATTAAACATTAAAGTATGTATGTATAGTTTTCTGTCATACATACAAACAATCGACGTACAATTTTACAAAATCATACTATACTGAAATTCGATATACCGAATTAAAATACTATTATTATTCTAGAATTTTATAAATTCTGTTGAGGCAATATACAGCCTATGCTATACGTATATAATTTTAATTGGTTATTATTTGTTCTAAGGAGAAAAAAAAATGTAATTATTTTATTAATAGAGGGGGTAACCGTCTTTGTATCAGTTTCTTATTTTAGCAAAAATGATCGGCACTTTAACATTTTTGAAAGTCAGATCGCCTTATATAATTAAAAAAAAATTGTTCGATTTGATTCTCGGAAATCAAATAAATTGATTCCTTATCAGACTAATCCTTAAATAATAATGAAGAATTGTTTCAACTTTCAAATCACCGTTAATCCCATTCTACTTAATATCCGTCCCGTTCATAGTGTTGGTCATAATTCTTACTAATTTTGGAAATGGGATAGTGACTCATCAAAGAGTAAAGTCATTTAAACAACATTAATTTTCCGTTAATTACGTTCGTCGATAGGATGAATAATAGTAAAATTACTACGCATCAACATTGCAATTATTTCCAAAAATGTCAAGTCGCACAATTCCGAAGATGACACGTTCCCCTGAATTACTTGGCTATTGTTTACCACATATATACAATATTATCCGTTGTATATTTTTATTAACTATTTAATATATAAGTATATAAATATTAAAATTAAATGTCATGTGTCCAATTATTTATTAGGATTTCTTCATTTTATTATATCGTTTCTTTGTTCCTTTCTTTTCCTCCTACTCTTTATTTTACTTTATTTCTTTATATACTTTCTTTTAATTCAACATTTACGCAGTAATCGATAGTCACTTGAGTTTTCCGATGCAGGAGCTTCATTATTTGTATTACAATCAAACATTGTTTTAATTACTCTTTTAGCATCAATAAAATAAACATTACCGAAGTGAATGGCATTTGACGTCACGTCTTTTTTTAATAATGTGAAAATTCCGCATCAAATTTTTCGAATATTTAAAAGCCAAATTTCCCAAATATCGAACTATTAAAAAAAAAATTCAATCCACATAAAAATTTTTAAACCTAATAGAAAAAAAAAATAAAAGAAAATGGGTAGTGATAAAAACATATTTTCACATTATCTTGGATTATCTACTCCATCAAAACATAATAACATGATTACGACTGAATCAATTAGTCAAGAATTTTTGGAATTTTGTAATCTTCCACTTGAAGAAGTATTACCATCAAAGTCTTCTATTCAAACAACACCCGTTGCATCATATTATTTAGGTCATCCTGAAGCCCTTGATTTAGATAAACGTGATTCTACGACTAACAAACGTGCAAAGAAGATTAATAGAAAGGTACAAAAACAAACTGTTAAAATCAAAGAAACTGAAGAATCCAATGGACTAAAATCATATGACCAAATATGCGCAAGAAAATTTAATAACACTCATTTTAGATAAATATTTCATAAAAAAAAAAAAGAGCATGATATTTACAGTATTATAAGGTAGAGACATTTTTATATAGCACAAGAAATAATAAGTTACATAAATTCTAAACATTTGACACACTTATTATTTAATTTGCAATATTTATATTTCATTTCATTAGACTTTATAGATAATAATTTTCTTTTCTTTTTAAATAGATAAATTCATGTATAATTCTCTTCACTCATTTCGAAATCGTTTAATTCTTTTTTATTATCTTTCATTAGAATTTTATTTTATTTATTTTATTTTTTTTGAACGTAAATAGACTACACAAACTTTACATAATGTATATACAGTAAATAATATTATAAAACCATTTATACATTATTTAATTAAATAGATATTGGTTTTTCATTATAAAAATTATAAAATGAACTTATAAGCCGATTTTTACCGTTCGGGTCTTTGCTACTAATAACCCCGAAACTGTTAGAATGACGCCTTATGAATTGGGCTATAATTATAAATATCTAATAAATATCTAAAAAATTTTACGACTTCTATATAAATATTATTTTGTCTAAAAATGGAAATAATTACAGGAGGTGAAAATCACATCTGTTGTTATTCAAAGGTAGGACGAACTTCTAGATAAAGTAAGAAAATGAAAGCTCATCTCACGATTTCATTTAGCTTTTGTGAAATTTCCCGATTGATGAACGTTTTTAGGTTAGGATATTCCATATATATTTATAGGATATACTCTATATTTATCGGCCCTTTCCATAAATAAAAAAGTCACAAACCAAACTTGTTTTTTGATGAAAATAATTAGTCAGCATACATTTATACTAGATTATAACGAGAATTATTATTATTACTTTGAAGAGATCTTGTAGCTTCTTTTCTAACATTATTTTATTGTCTTCCAAACTTTATGATGGACGGACATTATCTTTTTAGTCGATATAAGGAAGTGCAGGATAATATTATTAAAAATCATTCGTTAAGAGGAATGGTTTGATGATATTAAATTAATTCTATTTAAGATTAATTTTATAATCATATAATAAAATAAAATAAATTGCATCCCTATAAAAAAAGAAAAAAGAATGTCCGGAAATTGACATCAAAAAAATGTCCGGTGTGTCCGGACATTCTTTTTTTTAAGGTGGTATAGGATGAAATAATTTCTCTGAAATTTTATAATAAATAAGATACACGTAAAAATGAATAATTATCCACCGGAATTTAAATTTTATTTTAGATTTTGGTTTCTAGTTTATACATTCTCCAAATTTTTCATTGTTTAAATGTAAATCGTGATTTTAAGTATTTCATGAAGTCGTTAGATCATCTGCAGAATTATCTTATATACCTTATGTGCAAATACAATAGCATTATTTAATAAAATTTAATATTTTTCATTGTAATTAAAGTGATGTAAATGTATCTCGTAAAGATCTTACAAAACAAAGCTATTGGAGCAATAATATTTATAAATAACGCTTGAATTTATTTATAATTATGAAATTATGAACGCAGATCTACGTCTCAAAAAAGTTTAGAAAAATATTAATCGCTTTTCATATTTTTTTTTTCTCTTTTTGAATTTTTATAAAAGAACAATTCTCAAAATAAAGTGATGATTTTTTTATCACATCACGATTTTTATTATTTTTATATTACACTTTTTAGCAATTGATTTTTGTATTTAAGTTTAACCATTAATAAAAAATTTTTTTTTTATTTTTTTTTTGATTGATAACGCAATTGTAATTTTCATAAAAGAAATATATTAATAATTTATACTTCTGCTGATTCATTATATATTTTAGATATGGGATTATGTGAAGAAGCTGGTGAAAGAGGATTAGACCCGAAACAAACGAATCAAAATGTTACATTAAAAAGTGTTGGGATTCAAATCCAGATAATAGACCGAATATTATTGAATTAGAAAAATTAATTAAGGAAATTGACGATAAAGTAAAAAAACAATTTAACAATTTAATAATTATTTTATAGTTTATCAATTGAAATTGAAAGAAGAGTAAAAATAAGTTTAGTTTATTATTTTTCAGAAACGCCATGTACAGAATTTGTCCTAGCTAGACATTTTATGTAAAGGTGCAAACTTTTAAAGATAATGATATGATCTCAAATTACGTCTTATTTTTTTTGAAGTATGACGTAACTAAAAAACTAATATTCAATATTAAAAATACATTAGCAAATTATTTTTTATTTACAATAGGTAAATTTCGTAAATTTCGAAACTTTAAATGCAGAGTTCACATTAAAGATTATATAAAGTGTAAAATTCAAGGTACAAAATTTATGTGAATATACAATTCTAAAGTATTTCACCAAATTGGCCAAAAGCTTATAACAAATTTTAAAAAAATCCATGTGACAAAAGTATTTACGATGTCGTGACGCTAAAAAAATGAAAAGTTTATCTAATTTTATGTTTATAAGATTGTATTATTTATCTAAGTTAACATATGCGATATTAAAGATCATTGACATCATGAAAATTTCCAAGAAATGGTCATTTTATAACCATTTTAAAAATAGTATGTTTTCTTCATACTTTCATGAATTTTTTTTTGAAATTTGCGAAATCTGTATTTATATATAAAAAGGTTATGATATTATTACAGTAGCTGAAAGAAATTCTATATAGGAATATGTTTTTTATTAATAAATTAAAGGGTTCTTCATGTACTGTAAATATACTATAAATAACAATTTTTAGCTCGCTATTATTATACAGTAGTTATGAGTTATTGTGCAACACCGATATTATAGTGTGACATGTTATATAGTCTTGATACATTTAATACACTGCATTTGGTACTACATGATTTTATAAACTACCAAATTTTTTTGTTTGTAAATTTACGACATTAAAAAGTAAAAAAAATCTAATTTATAGGTGCCTAGATAAAATTCGAGGTCACATTACAGCCGTTATTATTTAATTATTTTTATTACTACTTTTATTGTAAATTAAATAATATTGAATTTTTTATTCAATATTATTTGAATTCCGACCGCAGTTTAGATCTCCATTGTTTGAGTTTGGGTCGTACAAACCAATATTCCCGTTTTAATAAAATGGATTTCTAGAACTTTGCATTGGAAAAAAAGAAATCTATAAAGAAAATCTTTATAGAATTAAACTAAGACGATCCAGTGCTTAGTACTCTGTGGAACAGAAAAGTATAAATGTCCACGTGTTGGACACACAAAGTAATAAACTATAAATTAAACTATAAAATATTCAAATTCAAATTTTTTGTCTTAACAAATTCAATTTTTTAAATATAACAGATGGAACCCATAACTATTTTTGACGAATATCCTTTTAATCCAACGCCAAAATTAAAATCTAGCCCTTTAATAAATCTATTTATTGCTTTCAATATAAACGATGAAAAATGTAGTTATTGTGGAAATTATTATTCTCTGACGCTTTTATCTCAAAAATATTGCAAACACTGTTTTTTTAAACATATTAATTATACAGCTAATAGTATAGATGTATGTATAAGCACAAACAAAAATACTCTACGTTGTAAACATAAATCAAGTAGCATAAATATTTGTACACAAAATATTCAAGAATGGTGTAAAAGGTGCTCTGAAGTTTCACATTTTAATCAAATAATTACAAAATCTATGCTTTATAAGAATTGTCAAGAAATTATCAACAATGAAAAAGATTGTAAATTATGTGGAAAATTAATTTACAAATCAAAAAAATCAAAAAATATTAAGTTTAGATTGTGTTCATATTGTTATCAAATTTCTTCTGGATGGATAGAATCAACTTTGGCTGAAAAACCTATTCTGATTCTTTATTTACCATGGTGGGATGCTAATAATCAATGCATAGTTTGTAATCAATTCCTGAAATTTAAATCCGATTGTCAAAAATGGTGTTCAAATTGCATTATAATTTATGTTGGATGCAGGTATTGTTTGATGACAAATATTATTTTTGGGATTGCAGATCAATCTCAATGTAATAAATGCAAAAGAAAATCATTTATTACTAATGATACCAAAAACTTCACAAAAGAGTTTTATTATGTTTTTGAAAAAATCAATGCTTATAATCATGATCAAATTGTTGATTATGCAAATAATATTAATAAAAATTCTAGTCCTTTAGAGATATATAATTATATAAAAAAAATTAATTATCTTCCCCCTAAACCATTAGTAAACTGGATTTTATATTCCCAGATTACAGATTTAAAAAATAATGGAAATTCTTTTAGCTTAATTATACCAATTATGTTTATTCCTTTTAATAATAATGAGGATATATGTTATTATTGTAAAAGGAAATACTCTTTAACAATTTTATTTGATCAAAAATATTGCAAACATTGTTTAATTCTGTATATTAAATATATAACTAATAGTGATGATAGCATTGATTTATATATAAGCACAAATAACAATATAATATGTCATAGACATGAACTAAGAGATTTGGATTTTTGTACACAAAATATTCAAGAATGGTGTGAAAATTGCTCTGTAGTTTCACACTTTAATCAAATAATTACAAATTCTATGCTTGATAAGAATTGTCAAAAAATTATCAACAATGAAAAAGGTTGTAAATTATGTGGAAAATTAATTCACAAATCAGAAGATATTAAGTTTAGATTGTGTTCATATTGTTATCAAATTTCTTCTGGATGGATAGAATCTGAAAACCCTATTCCAATTCTTTATTTACCATGGTGGGATGCTCATGATCAATGTATAGTTTGTAATCAATCTTTGGAATATAAATCCAATTGTCAAAAATGGTGTTCATATTGCATTATAATTTATGTTGGATGTAGATATTGTTTGATGACAAATATTATTTTTGGAATTACAGATATATCACAATGTAATAAATGCAAAAGAAAATCATTTATTACTATTGATACTAGTGAAACTTATAATATAAATGAGTTTCTCTATTTTACAAAATTCTATATTAGTAATCAGATTACCGAGATTGCTGATTATATTAATAATTTTAACAAAAATTCTAATAATATATTAAATATTTATAGTTTTATTAAAGACATTAATACTTTCTTTCCAGAACTAGAAATGATTAAACTTATTCCATATTCACAAATTAAAGATTTAGAAGAAATAGGAAAAGGAGGAACTAGTGTTATTTACAAAGCTTACAATAACAAAAATACCGTTGCTATAAAAAAATTTGATGACTTTAGTAGTGAATATTTTTTCAACGAGGTAACATTTTATTCCTAATTTATACTTTGAATATTCATTATAGATTCATTTTAATAATTTTTATGATTTAGGTGAAATCACTTTATCAATGTTATGATGAGAGATTCGAATATATTATTAAATGTCATGGTATTACAAGAGATCCTCTAACGCAAAAATTTATGTTTATTATGAAATACGCAAATGGAGGTGATTTACATCATTATTTGCAAAAGAATTTCAACAATATTACATGGAAAAAAAAATTNCATATTTTATGGCGAATTTCAGATGGGTATTTATAATTTCCTATGCATAAGTTATTTAGTTTTTATTAGTTTTTAAAATAATTAATAATTTCGTTTTAACTTAAGACTTCAAGCTATTCATGAAAAGGACTTCATACATCGAGATTTTCATAGCGGAAATATATTGGTTGACATAATTGAGGATGAATCAAATCAATCATGTAAAATAGAACAATATTTAATTGGAGATTTAGGATTAACACAACCTGCATATAATATTTCAAATAATAAATTATATGGAGTGTTGCAATATATTGCTCCAGAAATATTTGGAGGAGCTACGTTTTCAAAGGCATCTGATGTTTACAGTATGGGTATGATCATGTGGGAATTAACAACTGGTTGCAAACCTTTTGCTAATGTTGATCATGATAGTGATACTGATTTTATTTATGGAATTATTGATGGGAAACGACCTGAAATTACAAATGACACTCCTGAATATTTTGCTAATTTGATGAAAAAATGTTGGAATCCTGATCCTAAAAAGAGACCTTCAGCGAAAAAGATCTGTGAAATGCTTAACCTTTGGTCAAATATGGNAAATGATGTTAATCAGTTTAATCAAGCTGAAGAAATACGATTAGANTTAATAAAATCAAAGATGCTTGGTCCTGAATTTAGTGAAAAACCTCATTCTGGTGCTATTTATACGAGTAGATTGTTAAGTTCTTGGATTTCCAAATTTTCGTCTATTAATTCAACTTCAATGATTTCATTTAATGTGAAGCAAGGTATGTATAATATTGCTTTTATATGAGTTTTTGATGATACTTTATTGAAATTTATCATAATTTTATTGTAAATAACAATTAATATTAATCTTTTATTATTTATCAACCTNTTAGATAATAAACCTGAAACATTAATTGAAGAATTAAATAATAATGAAGGTAATTTTATTGAATCAAATTATTTCAAAGAATTTACTAATATTTTCTCATTTTTTTAGAATATATTACGAAAGAATATGAGTTTGACATAAATGATATTCACAGGTACGAAATTATAAACCAAATCTAGATTTCAGTATACAAAATTCAAATACTAAAAATCATCCAAATACAATTTATACGCCATTAAGTTCTTTGATATCCAAATCACCAATTACTAATTCAACTTCATTTAATATGAGACAAAGTATGTACTACAGTCTACAGTATAATATTGCTTTTACATAAATTTTAAATGATTTTTTAACTTATAATTATATCATCATCTTAGATAATAAACCTGAAACATTAATTGAAGAATTAAATAATAATGAAGGTAATTTTATTGAATCAAACTATTTCAAAGAATTTACTAATATTTTCTCATTTTTTTTTAGAATATGAGCTTGACATTAATGATATTAACAGTCAAAGGTAAGAAAGAATATAAATACAAGAAATTTTTTTAATAAAATTTATTAATTATCTAAATTTTAAATACGCATTATTATATTAGTGGCCCGTTAAGTAAATTTGTTTTAGATATAAATCCTTCAGGAAAACGGAAGATTGAAGATGAATCTCAAGATAATAGTAAGTAAAAATTTATTTGTCTATTACATATCGCTGTAATCATTATAAATTGTTTTATTTATTATTTTTTAAAAATAGGGAAACATGTTAAGATTGACAATGAACATAAAGAATAATAGATTTTTTTTTATTTTTTATTTTCTATTTTGTTATAGCTTATTTTTATTTATATTTTTGATATGTACTTTTTTAGTTAGAATTATATTTTATATTTTATTCATAATAAATCCGATTTTATTTTGATAAAAATTTTATCATTATATTTTTATATTTAAATTCTATGATGTTTTTAAAAGACAATATATAAAAATACTTTCCATTATAAGCACTATTTCTACACCTCTGAGTTGAATCAATCATGAGTTTAGAATGTTTTCTTTCTTATCATAAAAGCATGTTTCTTTACTTCTGTTGAACAATAATAATTTAATTATGTATTTTGAGAATTAAGAACCACTTCTTATTATTTCGTCAATTTATATAAAAATTCCCGAGGCAAAAGTATTATAATAAGTTTGTCATCAATCACATCAAACCTTTATACTGTTATGTGCATGAAAGTATATGAATTTAGTTTAAATTAATTTATATGAATTACGCGCATTATGAACGTAACTTTACGTAAATTAAAGACCGGTCCAATTCCTTCATCCAATATATTTTATTTCGAAGTTTTACTTTTTACACTTGAGATTTAAAAAAATCAGATCAGATCGGGACGGGTTAATTAAATTGTAAATTTAAACTATTATTCTTGTCGTCGACACTTCCATTAAACCCTAAAAAGAGGGATAATCTTAAAAAAAAGCATGTGAAAATAGCTTATGGTACATGTTTTATAAAGCATACTATTTTTATATAATTATTCCAGTTAACGCCATTCTTTAATTTTTTAAATATTCGGGATAAATTTTTCTGATAAGATTAAAAAACTTTAGAATCATTATATTACTTAACTTCTCCTTCAAATATCCTAACTTTGTAACGTTATGTATGGAGTAAAAATATTTCAATGACTAGTGTTACACGGTTTAACAAATAAAGATTTTGATTATCGAAGTTCGAAATAAAACTTTGTTAATTGAAACCAATTTTAAATAAAGAATTAAAAAAAAAATTATATATTATTCTTTAACATTAATATTTATGTAATTAATAAATTATTATTCTTAAATTATTTAATTTTAGCTGTTATATTGGAGGTACTTTGTTGAATAAATCAAGTTCTATCTGTGTTATAGTTTTATCAACTGATGACTTGAAAACATTACAACAGCATATTCTTAATTTCTTACACAATTGTTTTTGACTTCAAAGTTCCATTTTATATGTCACTTTTTACAAAGCCATAACGTATCGGATGGAGTTTCATAATACAGTATATTGAAACGAGCAGAATAGGACGGGTCGTTAAATGGACTACCAAAAGAACAGATTGAAAGTTAATCAATCGGTAATGGTATGAAGACTAGTTTCAATCTTGTTAAACCAGCTTAAAGAAACATCTACATCTTACGGTAGTAGCATCAAGCGTGTGGACAATCTTAGCTAGTCTTGTTTACAGACGATTTATATAATCAGACGATCTTAATACTATTTTAATAACCTATGATTTAACTGGCCAAAAGAGAAATCTGGGATTACATATTTTAAAATTTCTTTTAAAATATATTTTTTTTTAAATCTCGCAGTTTTTTTTGAGACTATATATTAGTAAAAGTTTGTATCCCGGGAAGGATAAAGAGCCATAGAGCGAAACTGATCAAGCAGTTACAATTTACAAAAGCAGAGAAGATCTTCAGGTATTCATCTGTATAGGTATGAGCCAACAAAAAAACCAGTGGAATATTTGAAAATTAAAAATGATACTATAGTTTCTGTTAGTTGATGACTCATGAATATTAGAAGTTTTGATTCATGATAAAGTTTGATAAACTCCATAATGAAGTTTTTAATTTTTAAAATATATTTTACAATTTGTCATAATTCATATTTTACGCATCATGCAAAATTTATTCACGAGAAAATTTCGTGTTTTTGTGCGTCACGCAATTAATTATGATTTACGCGTCAAACCTCAAACGAATTTATAGTATACAAAATTTTCTTGTATTAGCGTTAGCTTATGAAAAATCTGTCATTTATAGTCATGTAATATAAGTTTAGAACATAATTTAAGTACTTTAGTAAAAAGTAAATTGCTTTTTAAAGATTAAGTAAACTTGTTTAATAAAACAAAACTTACGTGACGCTAAAAAAATGATTGTCCCAAAGGCGTTCTTATACAATCAGGTGCTATTTTCTTTATTTTCTCATACGATGCATATTTGTTTATATATAGGTCGTATAAGAAAGTACATAAACGATACATTAAATCATTATGTAGTACAATAAGAATATGATTTTTTTCTGCATAACCTAGATCGGTAACTCGGAAAATATTATTTTCCGCGTAATTTGTAAGTATGCTTGTTTGATTTAATAGGAAATAGTTTACGTAACAAACAAGTTTTAAAGTTTTCTTAAAAAAAAAAAAGATTATCCATAAAAAAAAAAAAATCGTAAGAATTTTCTTTTTAGAATAAAATTACACAATCGGGTAGTGGGAAAAATTAGAGTTAATGTTGGTAAAGTTGACAGATTATGTACAGTAATTCTGCCTATCGATGATTTTCCTAATAAAAATTAACAATACTCTGCCTGAAATTTCACGTGGATTAAAGTTTTAATAAAAGTACTATTTTTTTTTTTTTTTTTTTGAAAAATATGAAGGATTGAATAAAATGATGAGAAAGAAAATGAACAAATTTTCGTTTCATTTTTTAATGTCTGTGCTAAGGTGACAAATGATACCCCTCAGAATTCTGTGCTTTTATTATGAAAAAGGTCTAGATGAAACTAGGCATGAATTTAAATGCTTCGATGAAACAACGTGAGATTTATTCTCATCAGTGTCATAAAAAAATTTCATGAAAGCAAGTCGATCAGTCCTTTTATCTGCATTACGTTCGAAAACTAAAGTAAATTGGGTAGTTTGTTTTATAAGCGAACATTATTTCAACGGTTCATATAATAAATATAATGTATAATATGTATAATAAATATCCATCTTACGTTTACTAATATTTCAATATTTTGTGTTTATCTTAATAACTTTTAAAAGTAAAAAAAAAAAGCCTTTATCGACTTTATTATTATAGGGATTTTTTCTAAATTATATTATATTTAACCTCTCGAAATATGATGAATTATTCATTGAGACCATCAAATTTGTTATGCATCAAATCATGCGCAGTTGGAGACTTTATAATATAATCAAGAATATCTTGGTACTCCAAATACGATAAATGTGATACCAGCATATTCAAATTTAAAAACACAATTCCAAAAAGAACGTCAAGACATCCAAATGCCTTCATGGGCAAAATCTGCATCACAACTATATATCTAAGAATCTTCCTACGGAAATCTCTCGCTCAAGCTGAACTTAATCTCTGCAAAAAGTAATAAAAACCGAAAATCTAAGTATTAACCATTGGATATTCAAGCATTAGCCACACTGCCTTTCTAAGTTTCATTCGGGTTTCATAATATTGACCTATGCATTATTTTTCTGTTCATTTTGTAATTAACTAATAATTAAAAAGATATTTTAAATAATAAAATACTTTAAATGATAATATTATTAATCGTTAGTATAGTTATATGGCTCGAATTACTACTGTCGCCAGAGTTCTAAAAAAAAAATCATATAAATCATATTTAATATATACAGTATATTTTTCGCCTAATATGCGTATTTTTTTTTAAAAAAAAACATATTAATTACGGCTGTGCATCATAATTAGTTCTTTGATTTTCTTTTTCGACAGTGTCAATTTTTTTCATTGATTCTGCCGTTTTTGAAGCGGCTCAGTTTGTACCACAATGGGCTACGCCTGACGGCTCATGAGATGATGTTTTTCTCGCCATTTTTTCAATCATGTGGTAAAAATAAATTCCAATTTGGTGATGATTTTCGTAGAATAATCAAGACCACGTTTTTCACACAAAAAAAAAAGAATTATTCAATCATTATTTCTTATTATTAAGATATACGATGGATCTTAAATTTAAAAATACTTAACGTCAGATAAAATGATTCTATTGATGATTATTAGCGACTGATCATATAATAAAGATTAAGTTTATTAAAGGGAATTGTAGTAGTTGATTACAATTTTGTGGCTAAATTTTTACCTTTCTATTTTCGTATAATCCATGATCATCATGATGCAATTATTTGAATTTATAGTTCAGTTGATCCAACAAAGATGTCATAAGTTGATCTGCTTTTCAGCCTGTTAAATCTTATTTTGATTAGCTAAAACGATCAGGATAAGATTGAATATAAAATGGCTCATTTTCTTTTAAAAAAAAATTTCAATTCAACGGATTATTTCGATTTTCTGTTAAAATATTCGATATGGCATCATCAGAGAGAGAAACATTGTCGTCAAACAATTCACCAAATCCGGATTATGGTTCAACATCAAATGAAAACACGAATAATTTAAATAAACCGCCATCTCCTCCAAAGTCGCCACCAGTCTTACACTATCCACCACCTCCACCAACTTTAGGCAAATCCCTTAAACTTATATTTACTATTTCATGGGTTAATGTACTTTTGATTTTTATACCATTTGGATTTTTAGCTCATTATTTACAATGGAGTGATTCTTGGGTTTTCATTTTAAATTTTTTTGCTATAATTCCATTGGCTAAATTACTTGAATTTGCAACTGAAGATATTAGTAATAGAGTTGGTCAGGTATTTTATCACAAATGAAATAATTAAATTTTAAATTTTCTTGAATTATTTACAGATTTTTTTTCTTTCCTTACAGACGATCGGTGGTTTATTAAATGCTACTTTTGGAAATGCAGTAGAATTAATTGTTTCCATAGTAGCTCTTATGGATGGACAAATACGTGTTGTTCAAGCGTCAATGCTTGGATCAATTATTTCAAATTTATTATTAGTATTAGGAATGTGTTTTGTTGCGGGAGGATTTTATCATAAAACACAAAAATTTAACCAAACTGCTGCACAAACAAGTTCAAGTTTAATGGCTTTAGCATGTATTGGTTTAATCATTCCTGCGGCTTTTAATTTTGCTGTTGACACTACCAAAAATGATCGTAAAGATGAACTTTTAAATTATTCTCGTGGATCGGCAATTGTCTTATTGATAATTTATTGTCTTTATCTTTTATTTCAAGTGAGTATAATAATGATTATGATTATTTTTCTAATTATAAGTAACTTAATTTTCATTTTTTTTTTGGTTTACTAGTTGAAAACTCATGAGTATTTATACCGTGAAGGAAGTCAAGAAGATGATGAAGAACCTCAATTATCCCTCTTTGTGTCACTATCATTATTGGGAATTGTAACCGTCATTGTTGCTTTCTCTGCTGAATATTTAGTTGGTTCAATCGAAGGAATTGTTGAATCTTCTGGGTTAAGTAGAACATTCGTCGGTTTAATTTTATTGCCTATCGTTGGTAACGCTGCCGAGGTAATTATCGTAATTTGTTGAAATTTATTATTATTATTATTATTATTTTCGAATTAACAAATAATGACTTTACTTTATATAGCATGTAACTGCTGTTACCGCTGCAATAAAAAATAAAATGGATCTTGCTATCAATGTAGCTGCTGGAAGTTCTATGGTAAGTCCATTATAAATTATTTCATATCCTTTTTTTTTTATATATATATACATTTATGCATTAAAAAAAATAATTCTTTTTAATTACTCTTAGCAAATCGCACTTTTCATTACGCCATTTTTGGTTATACTTGGATGGATAATAGGATCTGAAATGTCACTATATTTCCAAATGTTTGAAACTGTTGTGTTTTTTATTTCAGTTTTGATAACAAATTATCTCATTCAGGTAATTATAATTTTTTTTATGCTTAGCACGTGTTCTTATTTTTAATTTTTTTTTTTTAAAAAAAAAAATTCTTTAAATGTTAACAATGTATCATACACCCTTTTTTTTAGGATGGGGAATCAAATTGGTTAGAAGGTGCTATGTTACTAGCCACATATGCTATTATAGGTTTAGCCTTCTTCTTTTATCCTAATAATTCTAATCAATGAAAATATTGATAAACTAAACATAGAGTTTTGGGGATACAAGTTAAAACAAAAATTTTAATGTATTATACTTTACGTTGTATATAATACATATTAATATTTATATTAATATCAAAAAAAATATATATATTTATTTTATCATCGAATAAAAATTTTAATTATAATGTTTTATTTCGTCTATATCATACCATTGTGTACATTCATATAAAGTCACGTGAAGATAATTAAAAAAATAACCTTCAAATGCTGCTTTCATGCTTTTCTTCGTTAAATATCAAGTATTTAAGAATTACAGTTATTAATTATTTGTAGAACCATTCAAAAATTATCCAACGATGAATGAAAAGGTCTCGCTTATTTAATTCCACTAATACTTTAAGCTTTATTAAATCTATAATAATGAAATTTTTTGTAAGAATCCTCTTTGTTAAAACATTGGGGAATGCAGGCATCAATTTTGAGAACTACAACCCATATTTTCATTTACCACGCACGTAGAAAGAAAAAAAATTCAATATATGTATCTTCAGTAGATCCTAAAGCATATCATTCGGGTAATAGAAGAAAGCTAGAGCCATCATAATATAGGTTGCTAACAATATAACACCTTTTAACCAATTTGATTCTCCATCCTAAAATAAAAGATCATTGTTAATTTACAATTTTAATTAAAGAAACGTACAAGTATGTAAATTATACCTGAACGAGATAATTCGTCATCATAATAATAATTAGTAAAATAATAGTTTCAAATATTTGGAAGAATAATGTAAATTCTCGTTCTATTATCCATCCAATGATAACAAGTAATGGTGAAACGAAAAGTGCGATTTGCTAAAAAAAAAAAAATAGTTAAAGTGCGAAAAAATTATTTGTAATTCCATAATAAACAAAGAAATTTGCAATTTATAGATTATCTACCAAAGAACAGCCAGTAGCAGATTTAATTGTATCATCAATATTATGCCCCATTGCAGCAATAGTATTTAGAATCTATATTAAGGAAAAATTAATTGTTATTTCAAAAGTTTAACTTCTGATAAAGAAGGATTACCTCAGCAGATTTATTCACAATAGGAAATAATATAAAACCGACAAAGGTTTTGCTTAATCCAAAAGATTGAACAATTCCTTCGATTGAACCAACTAAATAATCAGCGGAAAAAGTTACAGCAACAGTTACAACAGCCAACAACACTAATGATATAAAAATAGTTAATTGAGGTTCTTCTTCCTCCTCCCGTTCTTCTTTGTATAAATACGTATGAGTTTTCAGCTAATAAACCAAAAAGTTACAGTTTTACATGATGAAAAGTATAAAACGCTATACCGTAAGTTTATTGTTGTACTCACTTGAAACAAAAGATAAAGAATATAAATTATCAATAAAACAACTGCTGTTCCGTGAGACAAATTTAAAAGTTCTCCTTTTCGTTGTTCAGCACTAATAACATTAATAGTATTGATAGATGAAACAAAAGCTGCGGGAATGACTAAACCGATACATGCTAAAGCCATTAAACTTGAACTAGCTTGTGCAGCAGTCTGATTAAATCTTTGTACTTTATAATAAAATCCTCCTGCAACAAAACTAATTCCCAATATTAATAACAAATTTGAAATAATTGACCCAAGAATTGATGCTTGAACTATGCGTATTTGTCCATCCTTAAGAAATGATATGGAAGTAATTAATTCTACTGCATTACCAAAGGTAATGTTTAACAAGCCACCAATTGTCTATAACAAATAAATTAAAATGATTTATACGACAAAATCTCTAATTTTAATTTGGAAAATTATGCTTGAATAATCCTAATAAATACCTGGCCAACTCTCAAACTAATATTATCTTCAGTTGCAAATTCAATTAATTTAGCCAATGGAATTATAGCCAAAAAATTTAGAATGGAAATCACAATATCGTTCCAATGTAATCTAGGAGCTATATACCCAAGTGGTATAAAAATTAACAATACGTTAATCCGTGAGCTCAATAATATTATTTTAATGGATTTAAATATACTATTTAGTCGAAGAGAAGTATGTATAACTGTTTGTGTTGTTGGAGTTGGTGGCTTGTTTATCTCTTCATTCGATAATAAATCTGTATGGTTTGATTGTGAATTTCTTTCTGATAATGTCATATTATAAGAGAGAGAATTTTTTTTTTTTTTTTTTGCGATGATACGGTACGTTTGCGTTGTTGTATTACTGATGATCGTCCTTGTTTAGTATTTTAAAATAACAGTATAATGGTATACATATTTCATATTGCATTCTTAATGAAGCTATCGACCCAGAAATTGGAAATTTCCGATATGGGGTAAAGTTTCGCTTCGAAATACAATTCGTGATCACGTTTTGGAACATTATCTACATGCAAGGACGTTTACTGTACATTCGACAAATCCGACATTTCCAGGATATCTCCTGAAAATCTCTTTTTCATTAGAAATTTAATTTTCCAGCGCTCCTATGTTTATCAAAAATAATTCTGAATGGTCTATAAATAGTCAAAGTCTGCAATTGTGCAGTAATAGCGACGTCGAACATCATATTATTATTCCTTTTATATTAAAAACACATGATTTGTAACCGCACAAATATGTCTCTATTGTTGGCAACGCTGCAGAGATAATTATCGCCCATATGCTTCCAATCCTGTAACAAAATAAAATGTATTTGCTCTGCAGGTTCTTTGTGGTAAGTTACTATGAATCACTCATTTAGTCTTTCACATTTACATACTTTTCATTACATAATAGGAGCAGATTTGTTATGATATTTCAGATCATTCCATATTTGATAACAAATTATTATTCTTTTTTATGCTTTTCACGTGTTCCTATTTTATTAACAATGATCGCATCCCGTTTAGGTTATAGGTTTAGACCCCTTATTTTTATTCGGTATTAAATAAAATGAATGAATCGAGTTTACATAATACAAATTAAATTATATTAGTTAGGCAGAGTTTTTGATGTTTTGACGTCGATCCTAACATCAGGAGTCAGGGGTATATTGATCTTCGGTCGATTCAACAAAAAAATAAAAATTTAATATTAATATCTAATAACTGAAGGTTTCTATAATACAATTGATATACGTATAAAATTTGCAAAAAAAAAAAGTCTAAAATTACATATTAACTAAAATAATCCAATTTTAAATGTCTGATCCTATGTGATCCTATGGACCTAGACCTTTCCTTTTTTGGTTTAAATACAGAGATTTGCTAACTAATGGTCACCAGTGACAGAATTAAGATTAATGCTGGTAAGAGGTTGACTAGAAATTATGTATTCTGCCGTCGTGATGATATTTGCAATACTTAAAATTTTATATCATTTGGATAAAAGAAGAAAGCTAAAGCCATCATAATATACGTTGCTAACAATATAACACCTTTTAACCAATGTGTTTCACCACCCTAAATGGAAAAAGGATATTATTAGTATTTATAATTTGAATTAAACCGAAACGTTGCAAGTACGTAAATTATACCTGAACGAGATGATTCGTCATCATAACTGAAATAAATAATATAATAGTTTCAAATAATTCGAAAGATAATGTCATGTCTTGTCCTATTATCCATCCAAGTATAACAACTAATGGCGAAACGAAAAATGAGATGTGCTGAAAAAAAAAAAGAAAAAAATGTTTATAATGAAATATATAAATAAGGAAATCATAATTAATATGTTATTTACCATAGAACTGCCAGTGGCAACACTAATAGCGAAATCAAGATCAGTTTTGTTTTCTACTGCAGCGATAACAGCATTTAGAAGCTATATTAAGTCAATAAAAAGTTCATTGTTAATTTAAAAAAAAAAAGTTTGACTCCCCCGATAAATTCGAAGAATTACCTCGGCAGATTTATTAATAATAGGTAATAAAATCAAACCGATAAAGGTTTCGCTTAACCCAGTAGATTTAACAATTCCTTCGATTGAATCAATTAAATATACAGAAAAAGATACAGCAACAGTCACAACAGCTAATAGTATTATTGATACAATAAGTGATAATTGAGGCTCTTCATCTTCCTTTTGTTCTTTATGGTATATGTGTGAATGAGTTTTCAACTAATAAACCAAACAAGAAATGAGATGAATAAAAATGCTGTACTGACAAAAATGTCAAAAATTTATTTATGCTTATTATTGTACTCACTTGGAACAAAAGGTAAAGAGTATAGATAATTAATAAAACAATTGCCGTTGCACGAGATAAATTTAAAAGTTCTCCTTCATGGATACTCACATTATTTCTTTCAACAGAAAAATTAAAAGCCGCTGGAATGATTAAACTAATACATGCTAAAGTCATTAAACTTGAATTTGTTTGTGCAGCAATCCGATTAAATTTTTGTGTTTTGTAAGAGATTCCCTCTGACACAAAACAAATACCTAATATTAATAATAAGCATAAAATGATTGATCCACAAATTGATGCCTGAACCACACGTATTTGCCCTTTCTTGAGTGCTGCTATAGAAGTAATTAATTCTACTGTATTACTCGAGATAGCGTTTAACAAGCCACCAATTGTCTACAAAAAAAAAAAGGTAGTTCGTAAAGAAATATTTTTAAGTTTAATTAATCTTCTTGTGAATTGCGGTAAATTGTGATAAATACCTGACCAAATCTCAGACTAGCATCTTTAATTGCAAATTCAAATAATATGGCTAATGGAATCATGGCCAAAAAATTTAGAATAAAAATCCAAGAATTATTCCATTTTAATCCGTGAGCCATATATCCAAGTGGTATAAAAACTATTAATAAAATTACCCATGGAGATTTAAAAAATTTATATATATTTATTTGAAATGGTGAAGAATATAAAACTGGTGAATTTGGGGGGGACGGTGGCATAAAGCTGTTTCTTATTTCGTTTATTGTTAAAACATAGTCTGAATTTTTTGACGACTGTGAATTTCTTTCTAATAACATTGTATTTCCAAGAAAAATTTAGTGTTTTACTTTTTAATTTTTGTTTTTTTTTTGTATTTTATAAATTGGTAATTTTGTTAATTAATAATTATGTAATTATGCCAAGTTGATTATCTTTATTACAGAATGGATCGTCATACTTTAAAATCACGTCAAAACTTCTCAACACGTGAAACCATTAGATTTTCACTAATTTTGATAAATAAACTTTATTTTTTCGTTTACGCAAATTATTATCTTAATTAGAGAATGTTCACCTACAATTTAGATCGACAATAATAATGACAATGTGCCAAAACTAATTCTTAATCAACAAACACTATCAGTGCGTCCTATGAAAGAGGATTCCCAAAATTTCTGTCTATTCAATTAGAATCGACAAAGGAGGTTACCTGATTCAGTTCAATTCTATTATTAAAAATAAACTTCATAATTACAACATTAAATTTTAATTTAATTTTACCCCCTAACGCACAGTATTGATAGTAAACTAGGCAATGGAAACCATTGTAAGTCCGGAGCTTTGAGAAAAAAAACTATTTGTGTGACATTATTTATTGTTATCGCCTTATCGTTATATCTTGTCCAACGTAACATCAAAACAATCAAAACAACAATTTTTATTCGTCAATTTACGGTGCGGACAACCGGAAATCTCCACGTGATCTTAATCATTTATCACCTTGCGTAAACATATATAGTCCTTCGCTTCGCTCCGGACAATAATGTATGTACTAATATCCAATAACTTCAAATTATCATTTAATTTCGGAAGCTTTTATGAAACTTGTATAAAATTTTCATTGAATTTACAGCAAAAAAAAAAAATTAAAGAAAAATTCAAAATTTGTATTAATATGAAATCTATGTATATTAGATATAAGGATATATGTAAAATTACATGCCAAAAAAATATTAACTAGAAATAACGATAAACGCAGCTGCATTGACCGGCTTTGGTTTTCCTTTTTTGGTTTAAATACATAGATCTGCCAGGGTCGAAGTAGTATCCCGTGATTTGATAAAATTTTTGACTAGAATTATGGCATTAATAGGGATTTCATATTCCGAAAAAAATTTAAATCACGCAGAATACTTAATAAATGAAGGCGTGACACGAGAGAGGTGACAAATTTTTGCTATGATCATGTGATACAAGCTTTAGAATGAGGTATGATATATCATATGGGGTGAAAAAAGAAAGCTAAAGCCATCATAACATACGTTGCTAGCAACATAACACCTTTTAACCAATGTGTTTCACCATCCTAAAAATGAAAAAGGTCATCATTATTTTACAATTTGAATTAAAAAGAAACGCGCAAGTACAAAAATTATACCTGTACGAGATAATTCGTCATCATAACTGAAACAAATAATATAATAATTTCAAATAATTCGAAAAATAATGTCATGTCTTTTCCTATTATCCATCCAAGTATAACAATTAATGGTGAAGCGAAAAATGCGATATTCTAAAAAGAGAAAAAAAATTGATAATGAAAGTTACGAATAAGGAAATTAATAATACAAAGCTATTTACCATAGCACTGCCACTAGCAACACTGATAGCAAAATCAAGATCGGTTTTTTTTTCTATCGCGGCGATAACAGTATTTAGAAGCTATATTAAGTAAAAAGTTCATTGTTAATTCAAAATAAAAGTTTGACTCCTGATATAATCCGAGGAATTACCTCAGCAGATTTATTAACGATAGGCAATAAAATCAAACCGATAAAGGTTTCGCTTAATCCAGTAGATTTAACAATTCCTTCGATTGAATCAATTAAATATACAGAAAAGGTTACAGCAACAGTCACAACAATTAATAATAATGTTGATACAATAAAAGATAATTGAGGCTCTTTTTCTTCCAGTTGATCTTTTTGGTATAAATGTGGATGAGTTTTCAACTAATAAACCAAATAATTTATTGAGATAAATAAAATGCTATACTGGCAATGATTTATTTATGTGTATTATTGTACTCACCTGGAACAAAAGATAAAGAATATAAATTATTAATAAAATAATTGCCGTTGAATGAGATAACTTTAATAGTTCTTCTTCACTATCACCACGGGTAATAACATTAAAAGCTGCAGGAATGATTAAAGCAACAATGCTAAAGTCATTAAACTTGAATTTGTTTGTGCAGCTTTTCGATTAAATTTTTGTAATTTATAATGAAATCCTTCTGTAACAAAACAAATTCCTAATATTAATAATGAACTTAAAATAATTGATCCAAGAATTGATGCCTGAACCACACGTATTTGTCCATTCTTGAGTGCTACTATAGAAGTAATTATTTCCACAATATTACTGGAGATAGCGTTTAACAAGCCACCGATTGTCTGCAAAAAAAAGGTAGTTCGTAAAGAAATATTTTTTAAGTTTGTGAATAGTGGTAAATTGTGATAAATACCCAACCAACTCTCAGGCTAGTATCTTTAATTGCAAATTCAAATAGTATGGCTAATGGAATCATGGCCAAAAAATTTAGAATGAAAATCCAAGAATCATTCCATTTTAATCCGTGAGCCATATATCCAAGTGGTATAAAAACTATTAATAAAATTATCCATTTAGATTTAAAGGATTTATATACACTTTTTTGAAGTGGTGAAGAATAAAAAACTAGTGAGTTTGGGGGAGATGGTGGCATAAAGCTGTTTGTTCCATCACTTATTGTTATATCATAATCTGAATTGTCTGATGACCGTGATTTTTTCTCTAATAATATCATATTTCTAAGAGAAGAAACTAATTCTATAAACCTTAGTAATTTTTTCAACTAAATAATTAAGTAACGAATCAATATAAAAATTTCCAGACTTTGGATGATCATTTGTAATCTGAAATTTACTAACCGTCTTAATATAATTCAACAAATGCCAGAAAGAGACGTCAAATTTTTAACACATGAAACCATTGGATTTTCACCCTCCCATTTTTTGGTCTTATTTTGACAAGATTAAACTTTATTGCTATACAATTTCGATCGACAACAATAATGACAATGTGCCAAAATTAATTCTTAATCCGCAATCAAACCATTTTAACGCGGATCGACATAGAGAATATCGACACGGAGAATACCTTATTCGAATCGATTTAGTTGATTGAGTTAGGCCGAATAGCTTTACTTTTTTAGCAGGGCGTTCTCAAGCACCTCCCTTAAGTGATCGGCTAGTGATTGATTGGACTGTTAAGTGATCTGATCGGCAAAAAAAAATAAAGTTTCAGAATTTCCTATTTTGATGAACAGCCAGGGAGTTAAAAAACGTCTTTTTTCTATAATTAATAGGGAATGTTCAAGATATCATTATTTTTTATTCAATGAAAATGAAATTTCCCTAAATAAAATCGACCAAAATCAAAAGAGCATGTGCAAGCCTATAATTCTATTGATTTCATCATTTGAGCACAATGTCGCCACTACCCAATAATTTGAGGGAGATGTTGTAGCTCAAACGTAACCATGTCCCAAATCCGGACCATATCCCAAACCAAGCTAGTGAATTTTAATAAATGTTTAACGTCTCAAACTACCATTTAAGACTGGGTTAGTTTGGGACATGGTCAAGTTTCGGATGTAAGGTTTTTCCCAAGTTTGATTTGGGACATGTAGTAGAGTTTGGGCTACAACAGGGACGCTCTACTTAAAATAAACTTTCTGATCCACAGACGGCACCTTTATAATTATCATATATTCTAATTGGCTTGTTTATTACCTTATTTATATAGGTATACATAAACTAGATAAATCTTTGAATTTCTAACTAACTTCCAATATAAATTACTAATTATAGTTTTAAAATTTAAAATTTAAATATCAATCATTTAAAGATATATTACAATTATATTTTAGATTATAGCCAGAAATTTAAACCAAAACTTAAGACTAAATAAAACAAACTGATATTTTAATTCCAGATTAATATAATATTTATTAGATTTACATATAAATGCGCCTCACAAATCATTAATCAGAACACTCCGAGCATTCTATATTTTGAAGTCCTCTGACCAAATATGGATTATAAATTTCATGTATAAATAATATTACAGTTTCGGAATAAATTTATGACCACCAATTTTCTTCGGTAATCTGGTAAAAATCCACATATGCCAGCCTACACTTTTGTATATGACGATAAATATAACAGACAATTGGTACTACATCCGATAATTCGATAGCATTTAAGAGTAAGTTCAAACTCAATTATTTCAAACAAAGTTCAATGGCCGTCACTAGCAAACGTATCTTTTCTCACATGAAATGGTTTATTAGTTGAAACTCGCTCGTATCAAGATGGACAAAAGAGTGAAGAGAACCCCTAATTATTTCTTATTGTATCGTTACTTTTATTTGTATTGTACTGGATATTTAGTTGGTTCAATCAAAGGAATCGTTAGTTGAATCTTCTGGATTAAAAAATCTTTGAACATTATTGAGATAATTCTTTGAATTTATTAGAAGCCAAACTTTTTTTTATTAACAATTAAATTTTCTTAATATGCAGTAGATTTTCTTATAAATCGCATTGATAATAAATAGTTATAATTTACACATTTTTATTATCTCTTTATTTATTAATCATGACTTTTAAATTTATATATCAAATAAATTATATCAATCATATACTATATGATTTGTCATAAAAAAACATTTCTGAGAGACAGTTATGAATGCTAGATAGAATATTATTTATTTTGTCGTCTATTAAATCATATAAACAAGTAAAGAATCTATTATTATTCGAAAACGTAAAAGGGTAATAAATATATTTTGTAGTCTGTCCTATAAAACAAATATCCGAATTAAGTCGGATTCGAAGAATTAATTAAATCCATACTCTAAAACCTCAATTTATGTTTATATGTTTATAATTATAAATTTTAATTTGATTACGACAACAAAAAAAAACAGTCCATTACATTTTCCTGGTAATTTTAAATTTTCTTTTATAATATTGAAAATGATTCTTCTAGTTCAAACCCTAATTCTATGCAAGCTCACGCCATATTGATATAAATTAAGGCTCATTGTTCATTGTCAATGTGTCGTTATGGTTAAGGTTTGAAGATCAATCGGCATAGAAGATTCCATCGATTGATACACAAGAAATATAGAATATTCGACGGTAAGAAGAATCCTAAAGAATTTTGTCACAAGCAATTGATCAAGATTGGATATATGTGTACAGTACCCGAACCGATCATATTATAATATATATGTGTGTGAATCATAATTTTTCTTTAGCAAAAAAATTTTGGATTTTTTATTCTACCCTTTTTTTGCTAGCGTAATTAGTTATTTTATTTTTATCTACTGCTATTTTCCTGCCTAATGATCGTTCTTTTCTTTTTTTTTTAAAAAAAAAAACATTACAATATATAAAATATCCTTCTTATAATTATGACAACACCAGAGAGAAATTCGCAATTGTTAAACGATTCAGTTATATATTCTTCGCCATCACAATCTACATTTAAGAAAATATTTACTAATTCATGGATTAATTTATTATATTTATTATTTGTTTTTATACCACTTGGATATATAGCTCAAGGATTAAAATGGAGTGATACTTGGATTTTCGTTCTAAATTTTTTGTCTATAATTCCATCAGCAAAATTAATTGGATTTATAACTAAAGATATTAGCCTGAGAGCTAATAAGGTATCCATCAACAAATGAATAAATTTAAAAAATTTCCTCATATAAAAAATTTTTTCTTTTATTTTCAGGCAATCGGTGGTTTGTTTAACTCTATCTTCGATAATGTAGTAGAATTAATTGTTGCCATAATAGCACTCAAAGATGGACAAATACGCGTAGTTCAAGCATCAATTCTTGGGTCAATCATTTCAAATCTATTATTAGTGTTAGGAATGTGTTTTGTTGCAGGAGGAATTTCTCATAAAACACAAAAATTTAATCAAACTGCTGCACAAACAAGTTCAAGTTTAATGACTTTAGCATGTATTGGTTTAATCATTCCCGCGGCTTTTAATTTGGCTGTTGAAAAAATTAATTCTAATACCAATGAACAAAGAAAAGGAGAACTTTTAAATTTGTCTCATGGAACAGCAGTTGTTTTATTGATAATTTATATTCTTTATCTTTTATTTCAAGTGAGTACAATAAACTTACGGCACAATATTTTATTCATTTCATAACGTAAACTATAACTTTGCTTGTTGGTTTATTAGCTGAAAACTCATACGAAGCTATACCAAGAAGGACAAGAAGAAAAGGAAAGACCTCAATTATCTCCCATTGTATCTTTATTTTTGTTGGCTGTTGTAACTGTTGCTGTAGCTTTTTCTGCTAAATATTTAGTTGGCTCAATCGAAGGATTTGTTACATCTTCTGGGTTAAGCAAAAGCTTTATCGGTTTAATTCTATTACCTATCGTATGTAACATTGCTGAGGTAATGAACAAACTTTCTTTAAATTTATCAAAAGTCGGATTTCTTCTTTTTTTTAAGTGAATTTTTCCTTCGTATAGCTTGCAAACGTTGTTACTGCCGCAATAAAAAATAAAATGAATTTTGCAATCAATGTTACTGCTGGAAATTCTATGGTAAATAATTTATGGATAAGCAATTCTCACTTAATATTTTGTTCTAACTATGACAATTTCTTTTTAGCATATTGCACTTTTCATTTCACCATTGCTTGTCATACTTGGATGGATAATAAAACAAGAAATGACATTATTTTTCCAATTATTTGAAACGATTGTACTATTCATTTCAATTTTGATAACAAATTATCTCATTCAGGTAATAAATGATTTATTTGTCTAATTTTTTCGACTGACATTATAAATATCATTTACCTCTTTTTTTAGGATGGTGAATCTAATTGGTTAGAAGGTGGTATGTTGTTAGCCACATATGTTATTATAATTTTAGCTTTTACTTTCAACACGTAACGTATGCCAATTTATATTTTGACTTCATTCGTTCAATATGTATTTTATTTGTTTTAAGCTGTTACATTATAAATAGATTTTTTTTTTATCTCTATCATATTGATTTTATAGATGAGGGAATTTAGTTTTATTATTTTTACCCTATAAAAATCTTTCAGAAAAATGTTCACATTTCTAGAAAATTAGAAAATTGATCATTTATCGGAGTTGTTTCCAGAAAATTTTTACATTACCCCTTCAATATTTATATTAAGCCATTGGGACTAATATGGTAATAATAGTTGAATAATAATGATCAAGAAATGGTTAGATAATTGTACAAATATGTGTTCATTAAAATCCGTAATCTGATATGCATGAGTTTGACGCTGCAGTTCCAGATAAATAGATACAAATATATTTTTGTTTAGTTGATAATGACTACGATTTTCATTAATTAATATATACGGTAACCTATTGTTTAAATCAATTTATAATTAAAGTATCACAAACGTCGGAAATAATACAGTAGATATTCAGGAATTATAGATGTTACCAGGAATACAAAATAATAATATTAGCGGTTTTGACGGAAAATTATCAATAACTTTATCATTATATCAATAGTAATATGACTTATGCATGAACTTATTGTGATGTGAATAAAAATTTTTTAAAAAAGTAATATGATAATGACATCAGGTTATTTTTTTTTTCTTTCTTTATATTTTCATTTGTGATTTTTAAATTAATAAATTAAATTAATATGTATGTTTAATTATCCAATTTAAACACTACGTATTGTTTATCGTCATTAAAAAATAAATTAGCTTTGACAAAATTATAAAGATAATGAAACAAATATTTTCTTTGTAGCTTATAACGTTTAAATCATAATACATCACTTTTTTGATTGAATAGGCGTTAAAATACCAATATAGTACCGTTTTAATAACATCCGTGATATTATTTAGGATTAAATAAATATAATGTCGATCACGATTAAAAAAATAAATTCCACTCGATTCTAATTATTGTGTAAAAATAATTATTATTATGCTCTTTTTGCAATTAATGGTTATTGTGCAGCATGTGCGTACCAGAATACCACTTTTCACATCCCTGTATCCCTTAAACGTATTTATGGCAAATCTTTCACGAATTGGCGAATAGTGTTAAAAACCTTAATTAAATTCCACGGAATTTCGGGGTTAATATTGGCCGATGGATCATCCTAACTGTAAATTGATTAAATCGATTTAAACGAAACTTTTAAGAGAAGAGTTACTTTATTTACGCATGCTAATTTCAATTACTGCAGTTTTGACTAATAATTTATAAATAACACGTCAAAAAACAATAGTAAAAGAATATAGAAAATTTTGTTAAACCTCTTTATGTTACGATGTGATGCAATAAATAATAATAAACTCGGTACAGTTCTTATTTTTATTATACATAAATAAACTGTGCGCCTATAAATAATATATAAAAGGAAAATAATATTGGACGCCCATTTAATGCCTAATATATTTTAATAAAATGTGCGACGGCGCTATTACGCCTACTTATTATTGATTGAGAAAGTTATTTTATCTTTAATGAAAAAAGTAAAAAAATTGTCCCGATATGTCAAATTATTGACCGTTCTATTATTAGCTATTTTTATAATGTATTAAGAAGTTTGGCCGGCTTTACGGATGATCATTTCCTTATTTAGTATCCGAGGCAAATTTCAGCATTTATATAAAATGTCCGAAAAGTTGCGGGAAACGTCGGAAAACAGAACAATTTCCGGGCGTTTTCCCGCACAAATTACATTTTCCAGAAATTTCTGGGGCGCTAGCTTCACAATATGACCATTTGTTATTCCTAATAATACGTGCTGTATTGCATTTACGTATTGTTGTTCTTATTGATTGAAAATTAATACAATTATCCAAGAATTGTACGTTACCACTACAAACATGGATTAAAAGTAGTTAATAAATTAATGCATTTGCTATTTGATTTGAAGAATTAAATTATGAGTCAAACCACACACCAACTTTAATTGGTACGGCTTATTATTAACTGTTACATTTTTGTGATACTGTTTATTTTGTGTCATTGTTAATTAACTGTAAGCAACCTCTTTTTTTTTTTTTTTTACTTAGAATTTAATAATTATCGGATCTGGACAATAAATCAGCAGATCAAATCGGTCATAGAATATTCTGGTTGACATAGTTCATCCGGGTATTCAACACTATGCATGTAATGTCGAACATTCCATAATCTTTTCCTTTTATGCATATTTAATTACTAGAAAGAATTCTAAAAAGAAATCTTTTCACATTTACAATAATAAAATAAAAACAGAATTTATAGTAATATTGTAAAATAATATATAAATACAGCTACAAAAAAAAAAGAAAAAGAAAAAAGGAAATTTTTTATTTTCCGTATTTTCCGTGAAAATTTTTTTATCTTTTTTATTTTAAATACGATATATATTTCCTTCCTTTATAAATATGACATCATCAGAGAGAAAATCACAATCATCAAACAGTACAGATTTATTATCAAGTGAAGAAACAAATAAGCCACCAACTCCACAACCCACTCCAACTCCAACAACACAAACAGTTATACATACTTCTCCTCGATCAAATAGTATATTTAAATCCATTAAAATAATATTATTTAACTCATGGATTAACGTATTGTTAATTTTTATACCGCTTGGATATATAGCTCATGGATTAAAATGGAGCGATACTTTAGTTTTCATTCTAAATTTTTTAGCTATAATTCCATTAGCTAAATTGCTCGGATTTGCAACGGAAGATATTAGTATGAGAGTTGGACAGGTATTTACTAAGATTATTCAAGAAAAATTTACCATTTTTCAAATTTAATTTTGATATTTATAAAAAAAAAAATCTCGTATTAATAATCTTTTTACCCTATTTTTTTGTAGACAATTGGTGGTCTGTTAAACGCTACCTTCGGTAATGCAGTAGAATTAATTGTTGCCATAATAGCACTCAAGGATGGACAAATACGCGTAGTTCAAGCATCAATTCTTGGGTCAATTATTTCAAATTTATTATTAGTATTAGGAATGTGTTTTGTTGCTGGAGGATTTTATTATAAAGAACAAAAATTTAATCAGACTGCTGCACAAACGAGTTCAAGTCTAATGGCTTTGGCATGTATCGGCTTAATCATTCCCGCGGCTTTTATTTCATCTATTGAATCTATGTCCACTAATACTAATAATACTACTACCCATACTACTACTACTCCTGAACAACGAAAAGGAGAACTTTTAAATTTGTCTCACGGAACAGCAGTTGTTTTATTGATAATTTATATTCTTTACCTTTTGTTTCAAGTGAGTACAACAATAAACTTACGGTATAGCGTTTTATACTTTTCATCATGTAAAACTGTAACTTTTTGGTTTATTAGCTGAAAACTCATACGCATTTATACAAAGAAGAACGAGAGGAGGAAGAAGAACCTCAATTAACTATTTTTATGTCATTAGTGTTGTTGGCTTTTGTAACTGTTGCTGTAGCTTTTTCTGCTGAATATTTAGTTGGTTCAATCGAAGGTATTGTTACATCTTCTGGATTAAGCAAAACCTTTGTCGGTTTAATTTTATTGCCTATCGTTGGTAACGCTGCTGAGGTAATGATCGTAAAAATTTTTTAATTCGTCAACAGAAAATGAATTTAATTAATTAACAAGTATCTTTTACCTTTATATAGCATGTTACCGCAGTAACTGTTGCAGTAAAAAATAAGATGGATCTTGCTATTAATGTTGCGGCTGGCAGCTCTATGGTAATTATTTTGTATATTTTACTCAAAAAAAAAAACTTTTTTTTTTCACTTTTATTCTAAACTATGACAATTTCTTTTTAGCAAATTGCACTTTTCGTTTCACCATTACTTGTTATACTCGGATGGATAATAAATCAAGAAATGACATTATTTTTCCAAACATTTGAAACTGTTGTACTATTCATTGCAGTTTTGATAACAAATTATCTCATTCAGGTAATAATTTATTTGTGTTTCTTTATTTTAATTAAAATTTGTAAATATTAACAATGACTTTGCTCTTTTTTTTTAGGATGGTGAATCCAATTGGTTAGAAGGTGCTATGTTACTAGCCACATACATCATTATAGCCTTAGCTTTCTACTTTTATCCTAATAGTGGTGATAGTTAAGAAATTAGAACCACGGTCAAATTTTCCTAAATATCAATTATAATATTAATTAAACTTATTATGTAAATTTATTTTATGATTTAACGTATTGTATAATTGAAATATAAAAATCCGTCAAAACTTTTAACGGACGAAAAAAAAAGAATTTCTTATTGGATAAGCATGATGCATTTTGATAATTTTTGGTTCGTACTCCTGTCGACTCGTAAATATTAGCCCAAAAAAAATTTACAAAATAAGTAATAACGCTAACCATATATGTATGCAAATATAAAACAACCCCTTAAATCCTTTTTAAGGTTAGAAATTAGAAGTTACTTTCAGAATTCAAGCTGTTTCGGGTACAAACACTATTTTTTTAGTTGATGAATGTTTCAAAAGAAGCGGTAATTTTTTTTTTCGCTTTATACAAAGTTATTTTTTTTTTCTAACCTTTTTTTTGTTGTTAACTTTAAATGGAAAAGTTCTTGTAGTGTAAACTCGGATTTCTCCTTAATTCGTATAAAGTTATCAAAAGTCAAAGTTACCTTAATAATAATAATAAATAATAAACAATAATTTTTATGCTTAATTACATAAAAGTTTTCCATTAAATATGGTAATTCGTAACGCGTTACCTGGATCTCTCCCTGAAATACAATAATGTCACAGGAGTAAGTACAAAGGATTTATCGTACGAGTTTACGTTTTAGGATGTATTGGTTAAGCAATCTTGCTGTAATAACGATTGAAAAGGAATCTCATCACGTGAAATATAATGATTTTTTTACAATTGACACAATAATGAAAATATTTCATTATTGTCAGGCTACAAAACCAGCCCAAATTTGTTAATGAACAATATTGTTGTCTAATTTTTGGGGCAAATATCCAGTTTTTCAACCGGTAAAACATTTACACAGGACTTTTATTGCGCCTCGGAATGTTCGGTGCATCTTTTTTTAGACCACGAGCTTAAACAATCCTCGCTCTTTCGCTAGTTCTTTTTGGGTTCCCTATTGGTTAATTAAAAATTTTTTAATTTATTGTCGGATAAATCGCCCAATTTGTCGCCGCCCGATCTCCTTCTGTATAATGTATATGATCTGATTATATAATAAATCATTTGATCTACATTAAAGACAAACTAGGAATATCTTTCATTTAATAAGTGGAACTCCATTTGATATTTACTTAGGTGCCATACCGGATGAAACTTTTCGCTACAGGATTTTATTCTTGAGCAATTAATCCACCATCAAGTTGAAATTGTTCAAGATGTTATCCTCGTCATCGTTTAATACTAAGAATTCAAAATAAAGTATCTTACCTCGAATTGTTTTTAATATTTTAGCAAGTCGAAACAATTCTTCATTGTATGGTCGAGTAAATCATAAATTCCAACACAGATCGGTCTCATTTAGCAAAATCAACAATTAAAACATGGAAATATGACTTTCTTTAAAGATTTCTGAATCATGTTAGAATCACGGATTTTTTGATATTTTGGCTAAGAAATGTTATTTCATTTCTATTAATTTACACAAACTCAAGCATGACCTTTCATGTACTGTATAATTTCTGGGTCCTAATAATACCGTAATTTTCTCGAAAAGATATTTTTCGTGATTCGTGAGAATCTGACTACGTAATGTACAATTACAGCTAAATCCTAAAGTCACGGGACACCTGACAAATTTCAGTCGGCTTGTCGGCCAGGTTCGGGTCATATTTTAGCCAAAATTAAGTATAATTCCGCAAAAATCGTTTGATGCATAGTTATATATTTTATTTTGTTTACTGAAGAAATTGATTGGTGCCGAAAGTCTATTACTGTAATTCTGGCCGAATTTAACTTAATTCTGGCCAAAATTATAGTTCTGAACAAAATTACGTAAATACCTGTCAGGTGTCCCGTGACTTCTGTAAAAATAATCAAGTGCTGAAATATTGGATTTCGAAAGTCATTATTATTTGTCTTTATTACATTTAATCATTTAATATAATAAAAATTATTTTTCATCCTAATAAAGTTAAGTAATACTATATATTTTTTTTTTTATAATTTTAATCTGATTTGATACAAAAATTGAATCACAACCTATAAAAAAAAATGACCGGAAATTGTCATCGAAAATGTCCACACGTCCAGAAAACGTTTGGAACATTGCAATATTCTGATATTGCAATATTCGAAAATGCCCAGAAAATGTCTAGACGAATTAATGTCCCAGTGTCCGGATTATTGCAACTTTCTGAACATTTCTTGGACGTGTGGAACATTTTCTGGACGCACCCACGCATTTTTGATAAGAATTTCCGGACATTCTTTTTTTATAGGGTTACAGTAATAAATTTATTGAGAAACTTTTGTTTGTTGACTCCCATCTACTCTTGACACAGCCTCGATCGTGATCATTATTGGAATTGATTGATTTTCAGATTGTGCAAATACCTTCTGCTACAAACTACAAATTATATTACCTTAAAAACTCAGAATTAAAAGGGGTCTTAAGTATTTGATAATATACTTGAAAACTTTGAATAATTTTTCGAATAAGCCAGTTTGAAATAGAGGCGCAGAGATCATCAAAATACTATTCAATTATTTTTGTTTTTAAAACTACCATTTATGGTCAGAAATTAATAAAGGCAAAGAATAAAGACAGTATATATATTTAAAAAAAAAATTACATTTTATAAAATACTTGGTCAATTTTCAGACTAACACCTTTAGTAATATATCTTAAGAGAGTTGATGTTGTAGGTGGATTTGAATGTGGTTGTATAGCTTAATATGTTGAAAGAAAATATCCATTACATGCATGATATTTTTTTCCTATAATTTTGCTGTTAATTTTTATAACATAAGCAGATAAATCACGGTTTTTAATCTTGAAAATTCTCCGCTAAATAAACTGTGAACTTAAGTGACGAATTTTCATAATAGAATATATATTTGTATTTAAAAATGTGGAATCTGATTGATTATTTGAATAACTTGTGATTTAATAATTGGGTCATAAAATATACTTCGATTCATATGGATTATTAATTTAATTTTCTAAAATTGATTTTCCACTCTAGGGTATAGCGCGAATAAATCGGCAGTTGATTTTACATAATCTATATTTATTTATTTTAATTTATCCACAGATAAATGAGCGTTAATTTTCACCTGTTTGATAGCCCTTTTCTTTTTCCAATAATTAATAATTATCATTATGACACCGTTTAATAAGTATAATGAATAATTTTAAATAACATCTCAAAAAAGACATTAAAATTATATAAATCCGTACTGTACTTCCAATAAAAAAATTGTATAGGTACAGGATGAATCATTCTTTCATTTTTACTTGACTTTGTAAATAATTATTTGTAATTGATGGTTAACTATTAAATTCATTATAAAATTGGATTTGGAAGAAATATGGATCCTTCTAAAATTCAGTTTCAATCTTTTTCCTTGTTACTCGGTTCTTTAACTGAGCTGATGACCATGTCTAATTTTCAGATTTTTCAAAATACACGTCTATGATCTCATTAACTTATTATTTTGTAGTTTTATCAATCATATCATTTCTTCAACATGAATTATGGGTAACAGTTTTCTAATGAATTTGTTATAACTTATAACATCTAAATTCTCAAAGAAAACATCATCAGAGATATTTATTATAATTATTCATTTGATTTTAATTCTAAAATAAATATTCGAATAAAAAATTCAAACCTACATGATATGATTTTCAAAAAAAAGAGACCCAGTACAGGAATTGAACAGCACTTAGGGGCATTAGAAACTGCTCAGGATCAGGTCGGTTTATATGTAAAAAATTGTAGAGAATCGATTCTCAAGAATCGATTCTATTATAGAAAAAAAGAAATTTTTATATATCATATTTTTGAAAATCGTGAGTCATTTCTGATTTATATCATAATTTTACGTATTTCTTAATAAAATAAACTCATAATATATACAATGAGTAATAATGCGACAAATATCAATCGATCATCAGCATTTTTTTAATCATATGAATCTTTTTTCGATCTTTATAATCCTTACTTCTTATGACTCACAATATAGTTTTTAGTGTAACTCTAATCCTTATAAAAAGAGGGACTGTTTTAAGATTTCTCCCAACTTCACATTTTTTAAAAATGTTTTATCGCCTTTAGGATCACAACTACCAAAAAATACACAAGAAAATGTTCCATCTACAACCTGCTCATTGAATAAACCAAAAAAAAAATTAAGGTAAGGTGGACAACTATTATGTTCATCAGTTACTTAGCACATATCGTTGGGGTTATCATGGGGGACTAGTAGGTACCAACTGTGGGCACTGAGTATGTTCAACGTATGCACAGTACGGCAATCATATGATGAGGTACATCTTATCCTTCCGAGGGGGTCTTTTGGTAGTGGCCGGGAAACACGTCGAAACTCTCTCATTGTACTTTTGACGAGACGAGTAGGTACCAACTGTGGGCACTGAGTATGTTCAACGAACTGTGCATANGGCAATCATATGATGACGTACATCTTATCCTTCCGAGGGGGTCTTTTGGTAGTGGCTGGGAAACACGTCGAAACTCTCACATTGTAATTTTGACGATGCTAATGCCTTTTTAAATTTTACTAAAATTGTAGTGAACACTTTAAATTTTGTCGAAACAAGCCCTCTATTAAGGTAAATATTATATCTACTTTTGAAATATGAGTATTAAATAAATTACTAGGATAAGGGACTTGAACAGCCTCATAACCATTGTTTTTTTTTATCATTAGTTGTAATGGGAACAGATGGTCGTATGTCATTAAATAATCACGGTCCAACGATAGGAAAATACTTGAAATATGTTAGGGTCAGCTGTCAGTTGCAAAGCACCTATAATAAAAACTTTTTAATGGTCATTAGAAACGTATGAAATGGCCAAATGATAAATATATTAGATTACAATGTGTGTTTCATTACCATCTACCTTTGCATATTTCAGAGAAAAGTGTTGTAAACAGATGCGCAAGTTTAAAAATAATTTTGATTAAACAATCAGAACGCCAAATAATTATTTTTACTATAATGTACGCACGAAATATTGATGTATCAATTATATTATTTATCGTTTGAATTAAATTTTATTATAAATTAAAATTTAGATTTAGAAACTTTGGTATAAATGGATATTATGGAATTTATAATAAACACCATTTAAGGTATCAGTATCAATTTCCTAAAAAGGTCAACCGGAATCGTTTAATTGTTTGGCACAGTCATTAAAAACCTTTATTAATTAAAATTTGATTTGATCTATTTCAGATTCTTGTTAACTTCACTATTAGCACGCAGAATATGTATCAATTGCATTACATGAAAGGGCACCAGACATAGCTCTTGATCGTATACAGTACTTTGGTCCAAATTTATTACCTTTTTTATTGTTCTAAATGTGCCCTTATTAACAAATTTTACAGAAAATCAAGTAGAGGAATTACGTTTAAAAGCTTTTAAAAATGTTTTCTACCGAAATTTTACAAATAAGATTAAATAAGATTTAGGATTAAGACACGTTTATATTGGTTTTCTATTGTTTGTTTGTATATAATTTAATAATATTTATTATAAAACAAATTTAATTGATATAAAAGGTGGATATGTGATTTATATTTACAATAGGATTANCACAAAATCACGACAATCCCAAAGTTTTCAAAAATATAATACGCACTTATTTTTCTTGTAATAAAAATACATAATTTAAATTCGCTTAAAAAAAATTATTTAAAAAAAAAAGACGAAGTGACGTAGTCCAGATACGTTTTATAAATTACACATTTTATTAATCTTTCATCTAGCCTTTTTATGATAATTTTAGTAAAATTAACCAGCTTAATGTCAATCTAAAATTTTTTAAATCACGAGATTATCTACCGAGAGTCTGAAGTCGGTTAAAATGTGTGGCGCAGAAATTCTTATCCCGTTTTTTTTTTTTTGAGACCAAGCCTTTCAAGATAAACAATAGGCAGGTGAAATAATTATGTGTGATTACTCATTTCGTCCGGTTTTCATCCTGAATAATCTGGTGATTTTTTTTCATCTAGCCTATACCATTTTAACAACGATGATATTTATCTGCTGTAAACTTTTTAAATGATAACACAAATTTATTTAATTTCAATTGTATGTGTACAAGTTTATGATTTTTTAACAAATGAAAAAGAAATTAATCGTTTAAACGAGCAAGAATACAAATAAAAAAAAATATTAATATGGATAACTATGTTAGAATAACGATAATAAAGGAATATACAAATATTTACAAAATTTTTATTTTTATTTTTTGTTTAATGAATACATTTTTGCATCGGGAACGAGGAAGATAATATATTCCAGTCTCCGGCAGTGCTAATCTTAATTTGGGTAGGTAATTTTTCGGTAAATTTGGGGTCTTGGGGGAAAGCCGAATATTTAAGAGCTTCATAACCTATTACGGAACTCATCTTCATGTATAGATAATCAAGCCAAGAATTTCTTGAGACATTATTATTTAATAGTCGTAACAAGTTTATTACTGTGCATTTAACAAAAAAAAACATTCATAATTTAGGATCGGATAAAATTTTACAAATATTTCAAAAAGGTTAGATTGCGTTAACCAATGACGCAAAGAATCAATATATAAAATGAATTGTTGAAAAATAATAATCTAAAAAGGATATAAACAGTAATACAGGAATTGGTAATTAATAATATGGGTTTTAAATTGTTTAACTTTTTGTTATAGTCCCGTTTAAACTGCCATTCTAAGATGCATTGTATAATTTATAAATTCTTATGGAAAACACAATAACGAATATTCAAGTTTTTTTTAGAACGAATAATTTTCTACTATGTATGCTGATCATTATAAAAATCCTTTACCGGCAAATTTTCCCTATTCTTTTACATATTTGGTAAACAATCAAACTTTAAATTTCAATTAACCACCATGATTTATTTTATTATTGTATGATCATATTATACTTTTATGGTCAATTTCTATTCGTTCTTTATTAATAATACAGATTCAGCTGGCTTATTTAATTGTGATTTTTTTTTTGATTATTATAATAATAAAAAAAAAACCCTAATCATTCTAATCATCCCAAAATAAAGAACCGAACAATTATCGCCATATGGTGTAAACAAAGCATGGATACTCAAAATTCGAATTAACGAATGATTATCAAAAGAAAAATTTCCTAATTCTATACATCCATTATAAAATATATTAACTAAAATAACCTAATAAATTGTTCATGAAATTGTATTTATTGAGTTTCTTTTTCTTTTTTTTTTAAAAAAAACAAGTACTTGTATATATATTTATATGATTATCTAAATTGTCCATTATAAATACCCGTAATAAAAATTGCCGTCGGAATTTTATGTAAACGAAAATTGAATCATTTCCCTCCTTTGATCCACTTTAGGTAAACAAAAAAATGCAACTGAAATTTTTGTGTAACCAACACATTTTTTTATGTGAAATTATCCCCTATTTTACTAAGTAGAAAATTGGACATTGTTTGTATCAGCTTATTTTAAACAATTAGAATAAATAATAGATAAGTACATGATCGGAATTAAGATAATTATATTAAATACTGTCGTTTTTTCGGTTTGGCTTGTTATTAGATGCTTATACATTTTCTGTATATAGAATTGAAAGTATATGTAGCGCGACATTCTTTATAAACAACTTTTTTTTTTTTAACTTGCACAAATAAACTTATACATAATCTCTTTAACCCAAAATGTATTTATATATCCGCCAATTTGCCACCGAAAAAAAAAAATCAAATTTCCTTTCTTTCAATTCATATTCGACCATAACTCCCTCTTTCCATTTTCTATTTACCATCATATATCAATTCCAAAAAAAAATCTTACTTTCATTTGATATCATCATTCCCTTAATTCCTTTTTAATCCATTTGCATCAACGACACAATTTTTTTTTTACGATATTTCAAATTTATATAAATTTGTCATTTTTTTTTTTATAAACATTAAACATTCATAGAAATGATTTCTTTCACTGCTCTTATTATTGCTCTTCTCTTTACATTCCAGGTAAATTTTATCTCTCTTTTTCTCTCTCTCTCTCTCTATCTCGTAAAGAATTTATGAGAATTTACGAATCAATGACGATAATTAATTTAGGTCATCGGAATTTATGGAGATGGTGACATTTATACCGGTGTTGCCGAAGCTCCAGCATATAATGGGTCTTGGTATTTATGCAGTACTATTAACACTGACTATATAAGTAAGTTCATTTATTTATTTAAACATTAAAGATTTCTCATAAATATCACTAATTACTTTTTAATTAAATAGGCTTTTCAGTGAGAGTTTTAGATGATCAAACAACTCCAATTACAGAAGGGTTTGGTCAAACAATTCAAGGCGGTCCACCAGTGCAATTACCAAAATTTCGACCAGCATTAAACATATTTCAACTTACTTATAACGACTTATTAAATTTTACAGATACAACGACAAAATCATTTGCATATATACCATCATTATCTTGTTATGAAAAACCTGTACAAAGTTGTGATCAAGATGTCGGAACTTTACCTTTAGAATTTAAAGAAAGTCAATGTCTTTTAGCTGTAAATCCAATTGCAGTTCCTGTTAGATTTAATGTTTCGCTCTCTTTTACTAATAGTGTATTTAATCAAACTTTTACAAGTCCTAATGTACCAGGTGGAACTTCTGCTACACCTAACTTTGCTACAAATTATAAATTTGAACATGGAATTGGTAATTTGATGGTTACAATCTTATTCTCGAGTATTTTAGTTTATAATGTTATCGAATTATTCTAGAGAATTATCTCTTTTATGTACAGTTATTTTATTTTTTAAAAACATTTAAAATTGCAAATTTTTTTTTTAAAAAAAAAAAAATTTTGCAAAAAAAAAAAAAGTTCTTATGATGGTTTTCGATTTTTAATTTGACTTACTTTATTTAATTAATTATTATTACACGTTCTTTTGTATGCAATCTAATTTAAATTCTTTATATAAAGGTGTTTATATATATGTATTTATTTCTTTCTTTCTTTCTTGTAAATGACAATTTCTTTTGATTATTTTTTAAAAAAAATCGTAGATATTTTAATAATTTATATAGCATGTGATTAAGAGCTTTAGAAACACCTTGCTTCTTAACATTTCGATATTATATATTTATATATCTGTATATGTAAATGATGTAATCAAAAGAACATTTTATTATTTTATATTATTTCATATTATTTATTATACCTTATTAATATTATAATAAAGTTTTTACCATTTCATGACATATATGATAAATTTTATTAAAAAATGTTTTTACAATATTTATTTTCAAACAAAAAATTCTTTAAAAACAGCACTTTTTTTACGAGTTTATAGTTGCGGTTAACAAACATGTTCTAACTAAAAAAAAATCCATCACACATGATATATTCTGCATATATATAAGTACGATAATTATTATTACGCAAATTTGCGCAGTAATATTTCAAAATAAATTTTCCTTATTTTATTATAGTTTATTTGTTATTGTTTGTTTATTCAAAAAAGGGGTTGTATAAATTGTATTTGACGTGTCGTCCTATCTTTTTCATATATAGTTAATTTCTTATGATATTTATATTAAAATGGCGCAGTACTTATCAAAACGTTTCATTTATTGACTTTTTGGTGGAATTTAGTAACATAATTATAGTTTTTTTATGTTTATGTTTTTTTATATCATTTTTAAATAAAAGAATATTTTACAATATTTTAAAATAATTATCACAAGTAATATATATCTTTTATTTAACTCGTATAAAAAATGTATCCGAAAAAGGGCGTACCCGTCACGAAATGACTGGCATTATGACATTCGGTTAAAATTAAGCGTGCACGCACATGCGAGAATCGGTACGCAGAGGAAATCCCGAAAAAAGCAATTATATTGAATTATATGTTAAAACTTGTTCTGCATAAAATTTACATATAAACTTATTGCTAAAAAAAAATTAAAGTGCGGAACAAACCGGTCAAAATGAAATTGAACCAATAAAACCATCCATTAAGAATGTACATTAAATTTTCATGATTTCTTCCTTAAAAATAATAAACAAGCAACGTGTATAAAGAACCAGTAATACCGTAATATATGTCTCTTTATATCTAAATAAAAATCCAGTTCCCTTAATTAAAAGAATTATTTTTAAATATTTATAAAAATGAATTCAACAATTGTTTCTATTATTATTGTTATTATTATTATCATTTTTCAATTTCAGGAATTATTATTTGCATTTTTGAGAGAATAATAATTTTTGTCTTTAGATTTGAATTTTATTTAGAACCAATGGGATATAGAAAGAAAATTTATTTATTTATTATTTATTATTTATTATTTGATGCACGTTAAAATTTTAAAAAAAATAGTGTAAGATATTAAGTTTAATTAAATTTGTTTTTTTTCTTTAAAAAAAAAATGTTTCATACCAAGATTAAGAACTAATTATATTTTTAATACAATGATTTACTTTTTTTTTTTCTACATAGAATTTTCTTACATTCGAAATGTTAAAAAAACATTTATTGGAAAAAAAAAGAAATTGTTTTAAGGAAAAACAATCATCGTTAAAGTAATTAATTATTATTATTATTATAAACAAACAAAAATAATGATGTACCCGATATTTTTTCATATCTGAGTTTTTTAAAGATGAATTTCAACCATTACGATTACGGTAAATTTTTTAAAAACACACCAATCAAGATATTATTAATATCATCATAAATGGAGACAAATTTGGTGAACAAAAAAAAATATATATATAATAAATTTGAAATATTTAGAATTTACTATAAATAAATTATAAATTATCAATTTTTAAATATCTATATGTAAAGCGGAATATTTATTATTTTTGGGAATGCATAATAAATATTCGTGAAAATTTTGTTTGCCATACTTAGAATATTTTTATTTAGAAATTCTTAACTGTCGATTGACAAAACAAGCGGCCAATCGAAAATCATATGCATTCAATAATCCTTGTTGCATAAATGGATATTGTTTTATTTACATTTAGTACCCCCTAATAATTTTTAAATAAAAAACAAATGTCAAAATACAAATTCTGCTCCTGTACGAAGATTGCATAAGTTTCTAACAATGGTGATGGTATGCAATCACATGACAAAATGGTATAACCCATGTTTAAAATATTAAAAAGGTTATTTGACGGAAAAAAAACACAAATGCAGATGTGATCAATTATTAATTAATACAATTATAAATAGTTTTAAAAAAATATTATTTATTATAAAATGCTACGTATACAGTATATAAATAACCCCTGCATTTATGTTTAAATACATTCATTCTTGAATTTTAATGGTTTTTCTCGTTTAGTCTTACCATATTTGACAATTTTGAATTAAATTCTTGATTGCATGTTTCTAGTGTGTTTTTAAATAATTCGATTACAATGTTATGAACCTTCTTTCACAAATTCTTTTTGGTCTTATACTAATAAAGTAAACAAAGGTTATTAATTTTAATATTTGTAAAGATTGTAAATTGTGTTTGTTTATTATGATCGGTAAACCATTAATAATTTTTAAACGTTAGGATCCATTAGGAGAATCAGGATTCCATGCATTATCACAACATAATACAAACCTTATTTTTGTTGCACAAAAACTGAAATTCAAAGATTTAATAATAATTTAATCTAGAAATCCTTATGAGGAAAAATGCAAAGATAGAAAAAAAGCATTGGTATGTATAGGGAGTATGTATGGAATTGTCCGAATTGGACAATTTCTTTAATATACCAACCGGAAAATAAGAGCAATTGGTTGAATCAAGTACAAATCCAGCTGCTAAAAAAACAAAGGACTCGATAATACCAAATTTTAATTCTTACATAATTTACTTGTAGCAGCAGAAGCAATTTCATTTTTTTTTTATTACACGTTTCTATATATATATTTTTATATACTGAATCATATTTATTTCGCATAAAAATATGAGCTATGATTCTTAAACGAAAATTTCATTATTAGAGTAGGGAATTAAATCAAAATCGGTCTTGATCAATCAAGTCAAGTAACTCGATTTAAAAGATTTTGCATATCTGATATCGAATACTCGAAAATATTTACTTGAATAAATAAAATGATCGAGACAAGAAATAGGGACTGAATATTTCAATGCATTTGAGGAACTTATTTGATGAATCTTAACAAATGCAAAACATGTAAAATTTGACAATTCTTAATAATAATAAATAAAAGTGCGAAACTACGTAAATTTTATTATTTCTTATTATTTTTATAATTTTACAGATAATCATTAACTAATATTGATGGTTAATTTGTTCAGTATGGCTAAGAACAATAACAGAAGCAGTAGTTTACCGCACTTGGACTATTTAATATGTTTACATAAATTATTCAATATAGTCTAATCCACAATATAACCTGCGGAAAGGAAATTTCTGATTTCAATAACGATAAATGTTCATGGAGATTTACGGCACGTGATGCACGTGAAAGTTAAAAAAGTTCGGCATTAGCATGTCAGATTTGTTTGAAAACTACTGCAGCCTTTCTACTATTGATATTTTTCTTTTCTTCTCAATTTTCTTTCGATTTTGTACTAGATGGCTATGCCTAATCTATTTTATATTTTAGGCAAGGGGCTAATGTCTTAATCTATTTCGTATAGTTCGTATAGGTACTTTTATGTCCCGTATATTAGATGTACATATAGCTAGGTAGTACTTGCTTCAATAAAAATAAAAAAAAAAGATTTGTTTGAAAATAATAGATCAGGTATGACTTTATATTAAAACTTTTAATTATAATATCGTTATTCCTAGTACATTATTTTATCAGTAATTTATTAATGAATGATTTATGCTAATATTTAATAGTTACTCAGCACGAAGTGCTAAGTAACTATTAAATATTCCTTTTTTTTGTTCGAAATCTCAATATTTATTGTTCTTTTATATTGATATCATTTTAAATGGCCAGAAAGTTGGTCAAATCCCAAATCAATTCCTTTATAAAGTTCATTAGTTATAAGTCACAATTTCCATATTAATATTGATGTGATTTTTTAATGTTGTAAAAATTCTCAATAGTATGGCAGACGATACAGATAATGTGTAACCCATAAAGTAAATCAATCTACCATTTTTTTTCGGGTGATGATATGATGGTAGTATACGAGAAAAGATAATACAATACACTTTTAGTTATTTGTTATCATGAAACTTTGGTGTTCGTGTGAGAGTTCTTTAGAGGGGCTGATTAACTGATATCTAAGAGTAAATTTAGTGACTACATCAGTTTAGCATATTCTTTGAGAAAGGAAAACTTAGTAATTATAATTACTAACTACTGTTACCGTAGAATTGGTAAAAGTCACATGCTTGATTGATATCAGTAAAAAAAGTTTTTTTAATTAAAATAAAATTTAAATACCACCTTTCGCTCTTTCAAAAATATTCTCACAATGAATATGATGAATGATATGATCAATATGAGTAATTCTACCTTCCCCACTTGTAATGCCCTATCCTCGTCTCAAAAAGAGATGGACAGAGGACGAGGTAAGTCTTAGCTTTTTTTTGTTTACTAATTTATGAATAAAAGGAAGATTATTTATAAATATTCTTTTTTTTAGATTTTCAAAGAAATCAATTTAATGGCTTAGAAATGCGGAGAACAAGATCTCTACAATACATTTTTCCTTCGTTACAGGTACTTCTCAAAGGGTTTATTTCTCATGCATTGACATTTATACTCTTTGATGTTCTACATCAGAATCAGCAACACCATCTATTCCATAGGTCATGATCAACAACCAGTTTCAATAATAAGAGTGCTTGGATCCATGAAGATAATGATAACTATGATGTGAGACGTTTTAGGTTATCTATATATGAAGAACTCTCATCCAAGAGTAAGCAAAAAGAAGACAAAGAAGACAAAGAAGAAAAAGAAGCGTGGAACGAGAAAGTATATGAAACCAAAGATATTTTTATGCAAACATCTGAATCAAATGTCAAATTGGATAAACATCTAACAACCTACAAACCAAAAGGACATGTACCTGAAATCTATAAACATTTCTTGGAAAGTTAATCAAACAAATAATCGCATTGATAAAATTTCTGCACCTCAGAGACGTAGCCAGCATCACGTGAATTGATTTTAGCGATTTCTGCGGTAAGTTCATTATTGATTCTGCCGAGCTCCGCAGTAAAAGTAGAATTAACTTCAGAAAGACGTGCGGAAAGTTCGTTGGCGATTCTAGTGTTAACTTCTGCGCTAAGTTTTTTGTAGACATCATTAAGGATTCTTTCGATTTCTGCAGTAATATTTCCATCACGTGAGGAGAGATCATCCACGATTTTAGTGTTAATTTCATTCTTAATTTTGGTGATCTCTGCAGTAATAGACGTATTGATTTTTATATCATGAGCGGAGAGTTCATCAGAGATTTTTTGTTTGAGAATCATCCACATGGCAATGATCTCCATGAACATCGCCAAAATAATGAATGAAAAAACAGCGGATAAGGCCAAAAATGGCATGCTTCCCGAAGAATTGAATAATGTCAAACTGGACATGATGTAGATAGAGTAATGTAATTTTATTGAGTTTATTGGTGAATCAAATCTGTTTTTTAGATAGTAACGATTGATCTTTTTATAATATACAATTCTCTTGCATAAATGCACTGGGAAAAAGGTTTATTTTATACTGTATGCTTACTATGTGTGAAAAAAGAATTTAACCTGATTTAAATAGATCAAATAAAAAATTATGTTGCTTCATTATGTGTACTTGTCATTATTACATTTTTTCATAATTATATTTTTTCTAATAATAACAAATGCCTCTTCTCTGAATTGTAATAATAGCGCTTAAAATAAAATCTGATGTTTTGGAGAAACTGATCAACATAATAATATTCATACCATCTTCAAAATACCCAATTTCATATTAGACATTATTACCAAAATGAAATAATGAGTACGCATAATGTTAAGCTAATGCTAATAGAGAAAATAAATCTACCATTTATTCTTGATTCAAGCACCCAATTTCCATTTTCATTCTAACATATGATATAAGAAGATACACGAGATGTATGACATGTAAACCCCCCTATCAGTGTGACAGTCGATTTTTCCAAAACTCTGAAAGTATATTACTTCGCATTACATTTCTTTTTTCGAATTATATGAGAAAAAAAGGGGTCGAGATCTGTAAATCAGTAGATCAAGATGCTCAATTCCAATTCTTATCTCATTCTAACATCAGGGACGTCAGATTAATCTGTGTAATGCTAAATCAACGATTCATAATATGTGTATTATGCCAGAACTTTCCAGAAAAAAGGTCGACGGATTAATTATTCATTGATCTATTCCTACGATTTAACCCCATAAATTTGCAAAAATATGATGGCATTTCATGATCTTGGACCTGGTTTCATTATTACAAAAATAGCATACCCAGGGTCTCATAAAGACAATCCTCCTAGCTATTATTATGAAAATAGCACATCTGGATCTAAAAATAAAAATACTGTGAAAATGGCACAGGGCATAGTTAAATTACAGGAGAAGTATAGAGATAACGTACTTATTGCACAATGCTAATTCCTAAGTCACTCACGTAACAAAGTTTTCATTTATGCTTTTACAGTTACTATTGGAGTTTCATGATTAAGAGGATCTTTGCATGTGATACGATAAGTTCGTTCTCCACAATATTCACTAGCACCCCATTCACCTCTTATATCATTCCATAAACTTTCTTCTTTGTGATCTCCATTACATAGTGGGCAGAGTGTTGAACTATTAAGATCAAATCACTCACACGTTCACTACTGTCGCTTAAAGATAGAGAAGGAAAATGCTCTAACACCAAGCCAATGATATGTTTTCGTTTCTCTTTGGGATCTTCAGGCAAGATAGAAATTGAAAGCCTGAATTTGTTAGATGATCCTACCTTATTGAAAGAAATTGTGGATGATGTACTCACCTCAGTTTTGGAAGTATTACCTGGACTCGTCTCACTTGAAATAAGTGTGGTTGAGATGCTTACCTCAGCTGGTTTAGGTGTAGTTGATGCATTTATTTTGGGCAAATTTTTTCCATGATCTCAGAAATTTCAGTCACATGATTTGATACTGATTGCAAAACCTCTGGAATCTTTTCTGAAGATATGTTCTGGAAAGTATTCGCTGGTAAATTAATTTGTTCCTCTATAATCTCTCGAATTTGGCCTTTAGTAAATTTTGAAATAGAATTTGCACTATAAGTTTTAATTAAGTTTGATTTTATCTAGGTCTATTTCTTCGAACATTTTCTCAACTCTGAATTTTTTTGTGCAAAGCATCCCTTGATATATCAGGAAGATGTAGATCCAATTCTTGAGATTTCTGTTTGTGAAGCAAATTAAGGTGTTTTGTGATGGAATTATATAATAGGCTTCTTGCCTTCTTTTCGCTAAATCTATCTTCACTGAGCTGGGTTCTGAAATCCTTCGCATAGAGTGATCAACATAATATTTCTTCTTGATTAGCACGATTTGCACTATTTTCAGCATTAAAAGCTTTATTACATATATAACTGAGCTAGATGTTGTTATGCGGTCTCAGAAATTTCAGTCACATGATTTTGATTTTTGATGATTCAATGGGATTCTGCCATTATACAAAAATTTTTAAAATTTTATATCACATAATTACGTATTATTCACGTAGTCACATGTATTCTTAAAGTATAATAATACGCTAATACCAGTAATGTAATTAGACAATATATATAATATGTTCGTTCGAATTTTAAAAAAGTTTGAGTATAAAAAAGTTTGTATAAAAAAGTTTGTTGAGTCATGATTTAAAATGCTGACAGAACAACAGAGCCTAGCCTAAAATCTTGCATATGGCTGGCAAGATTTTATCATATAAGGACTGGTCATTGGCTTTAGAACAAGACTATTTAGAATTTTATTGGACACTTCACGCGAAAATAACCGTTACTGACAGAGAACTTTTACCAAAAGTAATAGAAGACGTATTGCTAAATCATATTAAAGAAAGTTCAGAGATTCAAGAGTGTGAGAACTCAGATTCCCAACTAAAAATTGTTCAACAAAAAATCTCGGGAAAAATTATTCGTATTGTTATAAATAAAAGCACCTTACCATGGAAGGTAGTAACTGCCTATATGACATTAAAAACAAAATATTGGAAGTGAAGACAATTAAAGATTCATCATCATCAAAAAAGGATTATCCAAAAGCTTCAATTTCTGAAAAACAAATTCAGGTATATTTGTATTCCTTGTTACGGTAATTACCCGTTTACTCATTTTGTTAGATCAACTAGGAACAAGACGATATACAAACTAAAAAAAATTCTCCAATTGGCAATGATAATTTAATCTCGTATGTATACTAAATAATTTAATATAAAAGACCGTGCATGTAAAATGTTATTGTACCATTCTGATATTTATATATTGTTTAGCTTAAGAAATAATACTGTTTACTTTTACGATGAAGAAGTTGATATAATTTCACTATATTTTGCAAGGAAATCGTCTGGTTATAATCATTCGGAAGAAGCAATTGAAAATAAAATTCTTGTGTCTTACGATAACGATGAAAAGATAGTCTCGCTCAATATTTTTAAAGCATCCAAAAATTTATCTTGTCATTTGTATGATCTTCAGGTTAAAATAGATAACAAACCACCGCTTGTTCTTCTTCCTATCTATAACAAATCTCATGATGAATTGAGAGTTTACTTCCATGGCTCCATTTCACCTACAATCATATTTGAAAGATCAGAAGAAGAGGGCATTGAAGTAGCAATGAATGATTCAAAGAAAATTATCGCTTTATTATTTCGTGATTCTAGTAAAAAAGTTAGAAATGATTGTTAAAATAATGGTAGGTAGTGAATACTTGAGAAAACTTTTTTTTTGTATTACAGGTCTAATATAAGTTACTAATTCAATGTAATAATAAATCCATGATCCTATTCTCAACTTTGCTTAACTGGCGCTATGATTGTTAAAATAACAGTAGGTAGTGAATACTTAAGGAAACTTTTTTTTTATATTATGGGTCTAATATAAATTACTAATTCAATGTAATAATAGATCCATGATCCTATTCTCAACTTTGCTTATCTGGCGCTATGATTGTTAAAATAACGGTAGGTAGTAAATACTTAAGAAAACTTTTTTTTTATATTACGGGTCTAATATAAATTACTAATTCAATGTAATAATAGATCCATCAACTTTGCTTATCTGGCACTATTCATAGACTAAAATTTTATTGTAATGTTATATTATGTAATGCATATTAATCAATAAGTTTATTAGGTGTAAAGTTTGCAATCAAAGAGTTTATGGTCTTTTTTTTCATATGAAAAATTGTATTTCAATATAAATTTATGTTGTTTTTGATAACTAAAAATTAAATGATTATGTCAAAAGTCTGAAAAGACTGTTCATTTCAAAGGCGTAATGGCGCATCACCTGATTGTGATGAAATATATGAAATAGGAGAAACTTAATAGACCAGGGGTTTAGTTCCTTATCCTAGACTCCTGAGACGAATAATTCTTGCTTAAGTTTATCCACACCCTTCTTTTTCTTGCACTTCGAATCCAAAGGTTTCTGGTCTACTGGAAGTGCATTAATAGCCGATGCTTCAGATATTAACTGAGTCAGCCTTTTCTCTTCAGGCGGTATTGAAAGAGACTCTTGAGCTTGAAGTTTCTTATCCCTACTGCGTTGTCTAATCTCATCACTAACCTTTTTCTTATGCACCTCATCCAAGAAAGAATCCGTTTCCTTATCTTCTAAGAACGTCTGATCGCATTGGTCCATAACAGGTGTATTAACAGCTGATATCATTTCCTCTAGTTTCGCTTCTTTATCGTTCTGTGGTTGCCCATTCATCACAAAAGAACCCTGTTCCACTATCGCGAGTCTGGACTCGACCTCCCCGACTTTAGACTTGAGTTCAGCATTCTCAACATCGCGCTTGGTATTCCCTTCCATAAGTTGCTTTAAAAGTTCAGCATTCCTGGCCTCCAACTTCCCAATTTGGCTCCTGAATTCCTGCTCGAGCTTCGTTTTCTCTGCTTTAAGCTTGGCATTCTTTTCCTCAAGCACGTTATTCCTACCCTCAAGCTCGCTGATGCGCTGTCTCAATGATTCAAGCTCAGATGACATGTTTGTTAATAGATGTTTATATAAGATGAGAATTATTCAAAAGTTCGTTAGTATATATATATAACTGCCAAGAAAAATTTGTAGGTTATGAAGTCACCAGATTTCCGTATTGTATCAGTGTTGATAATTCTGGTAAAAACAATTAGAATTTCCGGGACCGGCGGTCTCGGAAAAATGCCAAGAAAAATTTTTTATTATTACATGCGAAAAAATAAATACAAATGTTCGGGACGTAGCCCGCGATACATGACGTCTATGTAATATACATCCTATTTTTTCGAACGATATTCCTCTATTCTAGCCTTTTTCTTTGAGGGAGGATCGTCTTCCGCACATGCCCTATCCTTTAATAAACCCACTACTACGCCCAACACCTTTTTCACGCCATTACGTAACATTTGATATTCCACGGACTCTTTAACCAAAAGCATCTTCGGAAAATTCAATGCTAAATGGTAATTTACTACCTTGTGAAATTACCCCCGGAGTGTATAATAGGAAGTGCCAGTCCCGAGCTGTAGTGACAATACCATAGAGATAATCGAAATCGTTATCATCATTCCGCTTCCGTTTTCTCAAATTCGTTTGGCATGAGCTCTCTAGTTGCTTGATATTCTGAGCCAACCCCTCGATTAGATTTCGCTCTGGTTTGTCTTCAGTGACACAAATAAGATTCTCGGCTTTCTGAAACACAAGTATGGTATTAGTATATCTTCGAAAAAAATGTCAGGAAATTGACAGGTCCTGGAAAAAAAATTATCATAATACCTTGATTGCGAAGTCGACCCGTCCTGTGCTATCATCACCAATTACTTCGTACTCAAGTCTCATGCTGAGTTCTTCCCCTGTAGAATCTCTTGTGATATTGATTGCGGTGTGAAGAATCGCCACGACGTACTCATTGCGCATAGCTTCCAAACTATCCACGACCAAAGACCCGTAATTTTTTAGCCTAACTAAAATTTCTGCTATACAATGCTCGAAGTGCTTGTCGGAGTCTTTAATTTCGTAGGTTTGTAGAGTAAATAGTGGGATGGTGTCCGTACCATTGGAGTCAATACCGTATTTTGCTAACACCTCGCTCAAACTTTTGTACGAGGAGAACACACGCTTCGGCTTTTCTTTGAGGGTCTTACCTCTTTTGCAAGTCTCATAGCTGGTCCCATTTCCAGTCCAGTTTGCATAAAATCTTCCTTACTCATGTCAAGAAAGTCCTGACCGACAATTTCTCGGTTACGAAGAATATCATAGTGCTTTTTATCATCGAGCTTGAGGTTCTGCTCTTTCAAATAATCGATAAGGGTTTCTGTGTCCCAGTTCTCAACCAAGTAAGAGTCGTGTTCAGCTGTTGAGGTAGACATAGCGCTTTTATATGGTTATTAGGCTCGGACAAAAAATAGTGTTACGTTCCGGAGTGAGATAAAAATTTATTTCTATTCGGGAAAGAAATTACTGGGCGTTAATATAGGTTTTATGTCGCACAGGTATTGCATCATTGCACGTGATCCATTTCTCATGTCCGTTCGATAAAATAATACTTTATTTATGAAATAAAAAATATTGCCGGAACCGGCTTACAATACATAAATTGCGACTATATCGCTATTACATGATACAGAAAATTATTTGGTATACAGTGATATGGAAGTGCTCTGCTTTAGGCTCCTCATCAAAAGTAAAAATTTCAGAAAACTGATCGTACCCGTCCATTTCCCTTTCAATAACACTTCCAGCTTGAATTATACAAATTTTGAGAGGGATTTTATTAAATGGTGCCCCCAATCTGCTTTGAATTTCAGTCTTGATATCTCTAGCACCTTCATGTTATGATCACCGCTCCGGATTAGTTAGATCGGTAGAGTTTCACCATTCTGCTTGATCGTCGAGTAATGCTACCGAATAATCCCTTGGCGCTTGTCTGATTATAGCTATAGTGGAGTGATCTAAAGCATGTGCCAAATTCTGATGGGCAGTCTAAGATAATCACTTAATGCGGAAATAAGATCAGGGTTGGACACATTGTTGAAATTCTCAACATGGATATTCGGATTTAGCTGATCTACGGCTTCTTTGCTAATTTTATAACACCCCTCCAGATCAAGATACTTTAAATTAAGACATGAACAAGCAATTTCTCCGATAATCACATCAGTAATTCCACAAAAACTAAGGATGAGTTCCTGGAGCCTTGGACAAGAACGAATAATACTAGAAATCGATGTTCTGGTAATCTCTATGCGGTGAGAAATATTTAGATATTCTAATTTATGGCATGCATTTGCTAAAGCAAACAGGCCTTTATCAGTTATTATTCCAGCATGACTGCTTACATACTTATCCTTTCCCAAATTGAGATGCTTCAGATTTGGATATGATTCTACTATTCGATTTAGTGCTTTATCGCTATATCCTGTGCTTTTTCTGAAATCCAAATGAATTATATTTGGAAATAAGCACACAATATTATTGATTTTTTTATCAGAAAGTGGATGGTAGTATGAAATTTCAAGATGAGTTAGATTCAAGCTATAAACTGGTTGTTTCTTTCCACATACTAATTTTATGAATTTTTTCAATTGAGGGGGATTCTTTGCACAATAATAGCCATTTCCCTTTAAGTCGATGCATTTCCATAGAATGGGAGCACCGCATCTTGGCAAACAAATAGAGTGGGATAGAGGGATTTATCTATCGCTAAAAAATGTAAAATCTGTTCTAATAGTTCTGGTAAATAAAAGATGCTTGATTGCACCATAAATATTCTATTTTATATATTGTATCTTCAAACGAAAAAATAGCAAAGCACCTTTGGAAAAATTACGCGATCACTGCTCCTCTCCAGTATCTCATCTAATGCAAGTGCTTGTAAACCATCCATTAAAACTTTAATCTTATTTTCAGGTAATAATCCTTTTAATAATATGCATTTAAGGAATTCTTCACTATGGCCAAAACTCTTGTTACACTCTTCCAGCTTCGAATAAAAATCCTTGACTGTATTTTCACCTTGAACCAATGACATAGTGTGAAAATTGAAAAGAGTCTTTCTTTTAGACCATTCAAAATCTACCTCCTTTGTCTATATATCAGCGTCTGAATCAATTACTGCCCTAATAGGGATATTTTTTTCAACTGCACAATTTACAACAATCATTTTATTATGGTATATATAATATTCAAAAATAAATCTCTATTCAATGCTCAGTAAGATAATCAAGTGATCATGCAAAATGCCTAATTCTTCAAACCCCTCTGGCTCACTTTAAACTACTATCTGCTTAACCTTTTTCAGTCGTACTTTTCTTCGTTACTTATGAGGGACATCCTTTTTTTCTCTTACCTTTTTTACCAATCAGCAAGAAAACTATTTCTTGTATTAAGTCGACTAGAGTCTCCCTATTTACACATTCGTCAAGATCTTCTAATTTGGTCTCTAAGGACTTTACATCTTTTTCTAATCTTTTTACTCTTCTTTCTAAAGTGTTATACTGGGAATGATAATCTTCCAATTGTTTCTTTAATACCCTATTTTCACCGGAAAGCACAGTATACACTTCTGCATTTTTCTCATTTAGTCCAAATATCTGCGCTAATTTCTTTGTATATTTAATAACTTCCTACTCGCTATGTGTACTATCAGATGAATGATTTTGATCATTGGTTAATTCCATTTTGCAATATTTTATATATGACATATCTTTAGGTGAACGAAAAAATAAAATTAATAAATAATATCAGATTGATAAATCAGTCCTTCCAATCTGATCCCTCTAGGATCCCCTTTAACCCTTATATGTGATTAGTTTGGTTCCTTAGGAACTATTTTCATCAAAGATCTTGATTGCCTCTTCCTGATCATAAGGTTATCCTTTAACCGATAATTTACTATTGTGTAGTTTTGCGCTGAAGAGACATAGTTGTCTGATGAATGTTGAAGGACTTGACTGGCAATGGTCATAGCCTCTGATAAATTCTTTGCACTATTCGATACGACTGCAAATACTGCCCCTAATTTGCGTAAATAGCTAAAGAGGAGTGGTTTACCAGTTTCAGAAAGAAATCTATCTTTTTTCAGAAATGTATTAAACCATTTAACCCCTCGTACTCCTGGATCCCTCAACTGTCCAGAAGAAATTGCACCCTAAATCCAAGTAAGGAAAAGTTTAGCCCGCTCTTCATTTCTTTCTAATAATCTAAATACCTGAGGATTATCCTACTGTTCTCAGTTTTTTGAATACCCAGTTACACTTCTATTAGAAATGCGCAAGTCTTTAATTTCAACAGGATGGATATAAAGCATTATCATTATATCGCTAGAACTTGTAAATTGGGTGCATTGGATATATCATACCTATCCAATCTTTTTTTAACTGATTCTAACGAGAAGTGATCTGAAAAATCGATCCCTTCATTTTCATGTTGAACCCTATGCTCCTTTTAAATTTTATTAGATGCGTAGGTTGTTTTATCATCTAATATAGTAGAAATTATTTTTTCTGGGGCATTAAATTCCCGCAACTCTCTTCAGAGTCTACTAAGATAGGATGTGATGGTGACAGGATTAGAGAACATTACAGTTAAAGGTTTGGCTATCACCTTTACTTTTTTTTTACTAAGATTATCTCAGACAATATACTGAGCTATACTTTCGATAGTTTTTTCGTCTGGGATGATGTCAGATACTTGGCATATATTAACTTTCCCTGCTTTATCCCCTCCTTCTTTGGGAGATACTCAACTTCTACTTCGACAAATTCTCTGATTAGGAACTAATACAAATGCCTACTTTCTGCTAAAATTATATCCTTTTTGGAAGCACTGACGGCCCTTATCTCTTTTCAGTTTATCTATCAAAAACTCAAGTAATTCTGGGGCGTACTAGGACTCCGAACAATCTATGTATAGGTCAGATGAAAATTTNAAAATTTACTATGATNANTAAGCAAACTATTTTCAACTCTGCTAAGCAAACTCTCATTATGACTTAAGAAAATTTGGCTCTGCTAAGCAAACTGTTTTGTGACATATATATTAAGTAAAATTTGTAGTTTCTCTATATTAAACTCAAAATCGGCATTCAAAACCTACTTTTTGAGATTAAGTA
>QKYT01000113.1:133696-148345 GCA_003550305.1 Glomus cerebriforme | reverse complement strand
TAGGGGTAAAAATTTTCTATGTTCAATAAGCAAACTCAAATCCTACCTATTCATATATTATTCGGGATCCTGGCGTGCTGGCTAAGTTTTCATTACTCATATCTTTACTGAGTTTGTATTCTGCAATATACTTTATTACAATCACAAACATAGTTGTGTGGATATAGCTTGTGAAGTAACTACTAGATTATGTAAAACTGTTAGGTTATTCTATATCCAAAAAAATTCAATTCGAAAAAAATATTCTGACAATTCTCTATATGCGGACCCCACTCATAATCAGTGAAAAATAATAATAATTTGGATTTATATATTGCCTAATTGTAAAGAAAAAAAAAGACCCTCTTATTCAAACACCTCACTTATAAACTGGCTTCTTATTCGCTCTTTACCAAAGCATACTATTCTCCTGGAGTATGCTTACATTTTTTTGCCATTTCTCATCAGTATCAAGCCACGAGGATGTGAGTCCTTTATTCTCAAGTTCACATCAGATAATCTCTTCTCCTATTAATTTTTCTCATACTGTCATTTCCCATATGTTCTTTGGGATCTTCTCCACTTCTTTTGCATAACCACACATTTGTGTATCCATTTCTATTTTATATTGAAATGTGGTAAAATCGAGCCTGTCTTTTTCTGTAATAGTCACAAAGACATCTGGATTCTTGCCAAGTTTATTTGCCCTTTTTCTGAGATGCTTCTCGTGTTATTATCTAGTTGGGAATGTAAAAGATGTTTTTTTATTACTTAGTTCGATAGATTTGGGAGACTTACTGGTTTCAGGCTTATCGATTAGTGGCTCAGATAATTCAGAAGTCTTAGAAATCTTGAATATCCCAGATGTGGAGGTGATTGGAGCTTCAGCTTGTTCTGTCACAAATCAAAAAGAGTTTGGATCATTATCTGCTTTCTTATTACTAGAAAAGAATGCATTCTTTTTTGGTTGAGATGAGACTATTTTTAAGGAAGTGTTTTCTGGCAAATTGAATATGGGTATGTCTGCGGTCTCGTTTGCTGGTAAGTCTGCTTGAGATGTATCAGAAAACTCCTCAATATCACCTAGACCAGATTCACGAAACTTGGCTATGATTTTGGAGCAATCAAGAATATAATAATAATCTCTTTTTCCACCATTTTGTAAATGTACTCTATAAATACCAATAAGCAAAAATTTTTATCTAAGAATAGAATTGGTAAATAGTTTTTTTCCATTATTTTCATACCAGGCAAGGTATTCTTAATATAAATTTGTATGGTATGGCCTATCAATTTTTTTCGCAGGTCATAAGGAAATATGATTTATTATAAACTGAATAGGATTAGAAAGTTAATCATACATTATATCTACCTTCATTTTAGTTGCAGAAATTTTTCCAGGATTCTAATTTGATAAATCTTGGCTAAGAAGATATGTTATAACTGCTCCTAGTGCATTAGGATGGTCTAAAATTTCTTCTAGCCAGTCAAAATATGGTATATTGCCCCTACAGCGTGCGAGACTTCAAAACAGACTATACGAAAATTTCCTATATCTATTTTGAATGGAGCATCCTGATTGCTTGTAACCATATATCTGGCAAAATCTTTTAATCTCTTAGTTTCAAGACCTTTATATTCTATAGTCACCTTTTCTTCTGTTATAAGAGATTTGAGATGTCCGTTAAATTTATGCCATTCCCCATTAAACATCCCAGTCTCATTCATAACAATAAGCTTTCGAGCTTGAATAGCACTATTAAAGCGCTCAAAAATTTTTTCTAAATCTGATGTTGCAAAATGAAGATGTTGTTCCAAGACTTTATCACCAATAAAATCAGTGATAATATTTTTCCTGCACTGTTGTAAAGTGGATTTTAGTACTAAGATTATTCGAGGCTTCTGTTCTGGTTTTTGTACCAAGTATGCCTACCAGTTCCAGATATACTCATTAAGCTCTTTATTTTCATCACAAATTACATTTAATATATATCAGAGAATCAGATTCATAATTTCTTTATTAACTTCTGTCACCGGCTTAGCCAAAAATCCTAGAAAAAGGTTAAAAAAATCTAAATCTGGTTGAGGAACGCTTATAGGGTATAGGAGGAAGTCATAATCTTCATAAATGATTAGACCTTTAATAACTGCCTGGTCTATTAATGATTTTAACTTTACTGTTTTACACTTTTACCCTATATTTGATTATTTTAATTTCAAACTTGGCAATCTTTAACTCAGATCCCATACCAAAATAAAGCCTATTTTTTGAATCTTTATGTTTTAGTAACCATATTGGTTTATTCTTTGGAATATGGGTAACTGTTGCCTGGATAGCTTCATAAACTTCATTGCAGGAAAATTTCTTACCTGAAGTACACATACGTATTAAATTCCACCACACAAAATGGTCATTCAGATTTGAAATTCTTGATTGTTCTAATTTTACTGAAGCTAGAAGGTTTTTTTCTCAGCTTAAAGCTGTCTCACTAAGAGCAAACTTTATTGAAGGCTTTCTTATTCCTGGTGGCTTTTTCTGGTCTGCATGATAGCAATGAAAACTATATAATTTTTTATTTCATATAATATATGCATTTTCATTAGTATGCTCTTAGTCACATAATGAACAATATGATAGGGCTATACGTTTAAGAGAAAAGACATCAGGAGATTGTTCTAATGGAAATAAGAGGTTAAATTCTTCAATGCTAGTCTCTTTGAGCAATTTCTCTACTAGTTCAAATTCAACTTCAGTGATTTCACTATTTATATCATTACATCTTTTGACTTTCAGCTCTGGAACGGCTAAGAGAGAACTTTTTATGACTTTTGATTCATCATTAGGCGGGCGAATCATAAAGTCAAAGATAGTCCCATCTTTTGGATTGATAGCTTTTTTCACATGAATGTGTTCTTCGATTTCTTCAATAAATTTGGATGTCCAACTATCTGCAAGAAAAATAATCATTTATTTGCAATATTATCAATAATATCTTTTCCTTGTAACCCTTCTGGAAGTTTCTTACAGACAAGCTTAGTGAACATCATGACCTAAGCAACATTTAGGAGTCTTATGCCGAAAGTTGAGATATGGAGAGATATTTTTTTTGCATCACTACTTTTGGCAATAGTCATAGGTTTTTTATCCCATTTTGGGAATATTTTTAGACAAGTATCTCTAAAGGCACAACAAAGTAAATTTTTTGCCTATTTGTTTGAAAGCTTGGGAGTGATAGCATTTAATATTTCTACTGGTAAATCAAAATCTATAATAGGATGAAGTAGTTCATCACCATTAATAAATTTGTGTAGAAAATGGCCTTCATGATCTGTGAGTATGGCTTCTATTCCATTCTTATTGTCTGCACCTAGAAAATTTCTTGGTCTAACACTATCATTACAAATTTTATAAAAGCAAGCACCTATATCAGAGACTTTAAACCCACAATAGAAGGGAAGCATGTTGAAGAAGTCTGAAAGCTCAGATTGTGATATAGTGAAATTTTTGAATGCTACACAATAATTTATACTCGGGGTATATTGTCCTGAAAAAAAGGTTTAAATGAAAAATAATTATAGAAATTTAAGAAATACCCAATAAGAGATGAATTTATCTGCCAATATCTTTTCAACGAAGGAAACATGTGTGGGAGGGTTTGTAATCAGCAAGAAGGATGTAAAATCCATTAAATCCATTGGAAAAGGTGCCAGCGAAACCCTTGCACGCAGTGTGAAAAACCCACTGTGTCATTGTATGAAATGTGTAATTTACATGTAGATAAGTATCATTCAAAAATATATTATTATAGGAAGAAGCTAGATGCCTCAGAAAAAATCTACCCTAAAAAAATCTGTCCCAGGTGACCTAGGAAAATTTTGACTTTCTGAGACAGAAGCAAAATAGCAAATTAACTTTATTAGATCGCTAGAATATTTTCTTAAATGATCTGATCTAGATGACTTAGGTGACCTAGAAAAAATTGAACTTCTATACTTTTTTTTATTTTTCTAAATCCGTTAACATTATTAACAAGTTTTCTGAAAAGATAGCATAGAGAAAAAATAATTTTTTTTATATAACTTTATTTTTACTAGAACACCTAGGATACCTAAGGCAGTTAATACAGGAATACATTAAAACAAAAAAAGAACACTTTCTCATATAACAAACTCTGCCCTAGGAAGTGATCCAGTAAATTTTCTAATTTTTTCCTAAAATAGAATTGCAAATGGCACATATAAAATCTGTCTTATTTTGCATTCTAGTTCTGCCCTATTTTGCATTCTAATATGCCTGAAAATATGATAGAAATACAATATAAATGCGCTTTAATATTTCAAATATTGGGATACTCATACCTGATAACTAATAGGCAATAGTTAGGTTGCAAAAGGGTATACTTTCTATTAATCAAAAAGACTGGCCATAATAATGCCTATCGCACCTCTAACTTTGGACGTGAAATTAGCATACATGTACCAGCAACAAATGGATAATAGTTGCTTTGGTTGCAAAGTATGCATTTCTGGCAAACAAATGGGCTGGCTATAGTAATGCCTATCAGAATCCTAATTTTTCTTTTTTTTTTTGTTAAATAGAATTTTTAATCCTTTAACTAACTGACCCTTGAAAGTAATGAGAAAGTTATGAGAAAGTGACGAGAAAGTGCCCGAAACTGGTGAAGAACTGAATCATATGATTAACGCAATAAGGTGCAGTAAAATTTCGTTTAATTTTGGCCAACACTATTCCATATTTTTGGCCAGAATTTTGAATATAATAATTCGACACCCAAGCTGGCCTGAAACTGGCGAACTAATAGAAATACTTAGTTTCCTGCTAGTTTTATGATAGTTCTAGGAGAGTTCCAGATACTGCCAGATCGCTATCATGGTGCCAAGTTGGATCCTCAAATCACATGTCCTAAAGATCAGCTAAAATTATGGCATAGTGTCAGTCGAAATTAAACGCAAATTTACTGTGCCACCTGATGTGATTTTTTTACCACATTTTAGCATTTAGAAAGGCAACCAAATAAGCATGAATTCTTAATATAGAACTAGTATCCAAACTAGTATAAAGGGCCAGCATCCTCATTATAGAACCAGATATTCAAAGAAGACTGGAAAGCCAGAATCAGCAATATAGATTTTATTATGTAAATGAATTAGGAATAAGAAGAAAGCAGTTATTATTAGATTATGACATCACTATTAAATTAAAACACTACCAGTCATCTTTAGACTATGAAGTTACTACCATATTATACAGGAAACAGTTAAACAATGCTATAAATGCAAAGTAGCTACCCATAAGTAGATTATGAAGTCACTATCAGAATATGAATAGTAGGTTATGAAGTTATCACCAGATCATGTAATTAGATTATAATATCACCATTATATTATAAAGTTACTTTTATATTATGAAGTTACCAACAGACTATAAACTCACCATTATATTATGAAGATACTGGCAGACTATGAAGTTACCTTCATAATCTAATCTAAGTCACATGTGACTTTATAATATAATTATATTATGAAGTCACATGTGACTGGATCATCTTTTCAGTATGTAAAAAGTCATATAAATATAAAAATTAGGGTTTTATCATATTTTATGATAAGGATGGTATATTCTGTTTTATAATCTCTATATATTTCAATATCTCATATTATTTGATTATGAATAGTTGTAAAAAATGAGTAAGTTTATATAATGAATTTGAATCCTTCATAGGATGGAAATTATTTATATAAAAATAGAATAAATATAAGTAAAGTTTAAAGTAAATGCAATAAAAAATCCTATAATTAACTAAAAGATATTATAATGAATTTTTTTTTTTTTGTTAAAATCAAGTTATATAATTGAAAAAATATTAGTTTTATTGGCTAATTTGTTTATTATATTAACAAATAATTTTATTAGCTTGATTTGTATATAACATATAATTGTATTGGTATTTTTGTATTATGAATATTTATTGCATAATTGTTAAGTTAGTTGTATAGGATCAAGAAGATAAATTTTGCCAAACAAATATGTAACAGGTTATGCCAAAATATCACTAATTATCTTGACTGTGACTATTAATAAACCAAATTAATAATATGTTTTTTTTTTAAAAAAAAAACTTTCTTTTCTTTATTTTTTGAAATGGGTGAAATGGAAGTATTTCTTTATAATATTATAAACTTTGAAAAAAGTGAAGCTAAAGACAAAAAAATATCTTTGTCAGTAATTATGAGTAAATATTCAATAGTTTCAAAAAAAAAAAAAAATTGGGAATTACAGTCAGAACATTTGATGACGGTCCTATTGTCACACATTTTAGACGTGCATCAAACAGATAATATACTGTAATCGATGTTATTGTTAGATCATCTACGTTAAATTTAATATACTGTAATCGATGTTTTGAAGAAATTGTTAGATCATCTACGTTAAATTTAAATAAAAGTGATTTAAAAATGACAAAATTAATTCTACACAAAAAAATATTTTATAAAAAATCACTTCATTTTTAGTGCATTTTTGTTGGCATGATCGGGAAAAATATCCAATTATGGTATACTAAATATATTGGGAAAATTTTAATTGACGATTTTAGCCCAGTATGTATTAAATTATCGTCATTAAAACATTGTTATTTAAGAACTTAAAAATGTAATACATCATACAATAGTTTTTTTTTGAAAATCACATTAACATATGAAAAGTTTTTTAATTAGCGAAAAGATCCATAAATGCCAAGAAATGATTTACCACGTATATCATGTCATGTGAATCTGGGTAAAGATTACATAATTAAAAAAAATTTTTTAATAATACTAAACTAGTACAAGATAATCAAAGCAAAAATAAACTATAAATTCTCTCGATAACCTCAATAAATCCTACAACCTTTTACCAAAGCAACAAAAAAAAAAACAAAAATGAGTGAAAATCCTACAATTAAATTAAATCCAACCGGTCAACTTATGCCATTAATTGGTGTTGGTATGTGGCAAGTACCAAGAGATAAAGCAACAAACTTAGTTATTGAAAGTTTAAAAATTGGATATCGTTTAGTGGTAATTATTATCAAAAAAAAATTTTTTTTCTTTTGATGAATTATTTTAATTTGGATTTTTTTTATATAAATTTCGTTATAAATTTCGTTATAAAAATTTATTTTTTTGTAAAAAAAAAACAATAGGATGCTGCATCTGATTATGGAAATGAAAAAGAAATTGGTCTAGGGCTTAAAAAAGCATTTGATACTGGAATTGTAAAACGTGAGGTAAAAATATCAAAATATCAAATTCCTAAATTCGTTCCTTTAAATCAAGATTGTTTCTAATATTGTTGATTTATTTATTTCTATAGGATATTTTCGTTACATCAAAAGTAAATAAAATTTTTGATTTTGTCTAAATTTCGATATTTCTTTTATAAAGATTCATTGTAATCATCTGTTAAACTCTCATTTAAACTTTTCACAGCTTTGGAATACGAATCACGCACGTAAACATGTTCGTGAAGCCTGTGAACGTTCTCTAAGAGACCTTCAACTTGATCATTTGGACTTGTACTTGATTCATTTTCCAATCTCTTTGAAATATGTTGATCCGGATGTAAGACAACCTGCTGAATGGTTTGATGATGTGGAGAAAAAAGAAACAATCCCGGAAAATATTACAATTCAAGAAACTTGGCAAGCTATGGAAGAATTGGTTGATGCTGGTTTAGTTAAGGTAAAAAAAAAAAAAAAAAAGAACATGGTTTTTTTTGATTGATAAAAATCGTATTTTATTATTTTATTTTATATTCATTTTTTTTGTTTTATATATTTTTATATATTTTTTTTAGAATATTGGAGTATCTAATTTTTGTGGAGCATTAATTCTTGAACTTCTTAAATTTGCGAGAATTAAGCCATCAGTTTTACAAATAGAACATAGTCCTTATTTAACTCAAGAAAGACTCATAAATTATGTTAAATCTCAAGGAATAGCTGTTACGGGTTATTCTAATTTTGGTAATTTAAGTTATAAGGGTGTCTTTCCTCATGCTGACAGTGCTCCAATTCTTTTCGATCAACCTGTCATTAAAGAACTTGCTAACAAATATGGTAAAAGTCCTGCTCAGGTAATAATAATATTATTAAATCATGTTTGTTAAATCGAAATATATATGTATATATATATTTAAATTATTTTTATTCCTTCTTTTTTTCAATAGATTGTACTTAAATGGAGTATACAACGTCAAATTGCTATCATACCAAAATCTTTAAAACCTGAACGTCTTGCACAAAATAGAGATTTATCTGGGTTTGAATTAACTCAAGAAGAATTGCATAAAATTTCTTCTTTAAATACTAATTTAAGATTTAATGACCCTGGTCTTTATTCTATTTTTCCAATCTTTGATTAAATGTGTATATGATTATAATTAGGAAATTTTGTTATTATTTTATTATTATGTGATTGGAAAAAAAATAATGAATTGTGATCAATTTTTTTTTGAAAAGTATATATATGTCTTGGAATATATGTTGTATAATACGTTTTACTCATGTATTTTATGAAAAAAATATTCTTGATTTGAATAAAATAAATCCAACTAGTTTAAGATCTTAAAATTTATCAACTTTTCCATCATTTAAAAAAAAAAACAAAAACTTCTATGTAGAATACTTTATTGTCAATAGAAAAAATTAAAAATAAATCGAAACAAAAAAGTAACAAAAAAAAATTCTAGACACGATACTAAATAAAAAATAAATAAATAAATAAATAATAATTAAAAAATTAAGTGATAAATAATTATTAAATACTTACGTTTAAGGGTGGTTTAGCAGCAAGTCTAGTAGATCTTCTAATTCTTCCACGCGTTGATGATGACTCATTTAATGAATGTGAAGTCATAGTTTGATTTTCATCAATTGTAGCATCCGAATCTGATTGTATAAAATCAGAAATACTCTCATCTATATCTATTGATTCACTATTTAAATTGAAAGAATCTTCAAGACTATTATTCTCCTTATCTTCCAGTTCTTCATCATTATAAAATTTATTAAGTTTTATCTTTCCGATCAAAGTACTTTGCTAAATAATAATAATAATAAATAATAATAATAAATTATAAATCTATGTATATCAATAAAAATAAATTAAATAAAATCAAAATCAAAATAATCTTAATTAACCTCTATAGAATTTCTTTTTTTTTCTGATAAAGTTGATCTCTTTGATTCATATACCGTTGAAATACTTATAGGAGATAAAGTATAAAAATCTGAAGAATTATTTATAACTTCATTAGAAGTATCAAGATCTTTTGTTAGATAAACAGGAGTTATTTGACAATATTGAGAAGAATTAATTGAATAATTATGAAGTTTTGAAAAATTTGTAGGAGTTGTAGGAGATGAAGGATAATATACCGGGGAATCAATTGAAAATTTTTGAGAAACATCATGAGGTTTTGTTACATAAACAGGAGACTTGGGACAATATTCAGGAGAATTAGGTGAAAAATCTTGAGAATAATTATATGTAGTTGAAATATGTTCTGAAGAACAAGTAGGAACAGAAATATCATTCAAGTGATAAGTATCCTGATTATGATCAAAAGTTCTTTCAACATATGAATCAGGAGAAGTTGGATAATCAAAATATATTGACGGTTTTAAAAGATTATCATCCAAAGAATCAGAAATAGGGAGCGTACTACAAGGAACATTTTCAAAAGTTGGAGTATTAGAATAAAAGGAAATTGTAGATATAGGACTATCTGACTTTTGAGGGTCAGAATTTGTGAAAGATAATTTGGTTGTCACAGGAGTAACAAATTGATGAAACATTTTTTTTTTTTCAAAAAGAAAATTCTTTTATATAGGAATTTCAAAAAAATAAAAAAAAAAAAAGACAAATTCAAAGAACACTTATATTTTAAGAAAGTGAAGGCGAGTGATATTTATAATCTATATTGATTACGTAATTGATCAAATGACACCATAATGATAGGTCAATCTCTTATGTTCTTAATTTAGCGTGGCGTACTTTTTCAGTTTTTTTCTTATGAAAAATTTGAAAAAAAGTATACAAAGTAGTTCCCTATTGAAAACTTGTGTATTAATCATTAACTTTAAAATAAATCAATAATAAATTAATCATATTTTATTTATATGATTTAGGGCTTAGTTTGATAAATTTAAAAATCCATATAATTTTATTTTCCTTTAATTCCAAATTCGTAATAGTAAAAGAATCTATTTTTTTTTCTTAAGTCAAAGAAGGGTTAAAGATTTTTAAAAATATTTGTTAGATAATAATAATGTAATATATGAAAATCAAGAAAAAAGATTATGTAAAAAATTTTAATCGCAAAACAAACATTTCGATTGGAATATAAACAATGTTTAAATACATTCTTTACATTTTCAACATCGATTAAAATAAAATACAAAAAAAAAACATCTTGTATACTATATTCTGTATACAGTATAATCCTAAAGAGGCAGATCCACGTTATACATTCATTATATATGACATACAATGTCAATTACCTCTAACCCAAAATTGTAATAAAAGAATCAAGCGCAGCAGCAATCTATTTATATTCGGAATTTCCCCGAATCCGTAAATAAAATGTTCATTGAAATGTAAATATATGTATATAGAGTATATGTATATATAACTTTAAAGTAAAAATGACAACTTAATAAAGTAATATTCGCTTATCGATTTAAATAATAATAAATAATAGTAAATAAATAATAATACCAAATATGTTTTCCCATTTTGCCAACAAACTTTCAAATGTTACCGAAATCAGATCGAATTGAATAAAACTCGTGGTTCTTGAAATTTTTGAAATCTCGTGTCGATTGCAGAAATATAAATCTTCTAACTATATAAACATAGTGATGGGAATTTTTTTCACCAGATCAAAGTCACGTGCGTTCGGAATTTAACCAAAAATAATGATAAACGAACGTGCTTGGTTTCCAAAGGGAATTTGCTTTCCTGTTGTTCAATTCTAACCAAAAAAAAACAGATTCATTTAACCAAAAAAGAAACACTCTTAGAAGATAAGTTGATGATTTATTATTGGTTTTTTAATTATATTTTAAATATGTCGTATGACTTGTTTACAAGCAAGTAAAAACTAGAAAGTAAGGTTACAATACCCCAGATATATTTCTCATATCAAAAGTATATCTCAAATTTAACTTATACTAAACTGAGAACAATCATTCATTATTATATTTTTATAGTTTAAAAAATACTTAAGCTTACGCCGATATTAAAATTCAGATGAGAAACCAGTTTTTAGACTTGACTAACAAAAAAAAATTTAACAAATAAATGTTTGAAACAACCATGAGTTCATTTTTCAAAAAAAGAATTGATGAACAAACACGAGTTTATTTTTCCAAAAAAAAAATATATTGATAAAAAAACACGTAAACACGTTCGATAAGCAATGTTCATATATGACAATTTTCTGATATCTGTATCTGATGAATCATTAATTGTGTTACAACCCTATTATTAATATTATTTGTCTTTTCATTTTCTTCTATAAAAGACCTTTGGATTTTTCTTCACTAAAAGAATTCAAATCTACTAAAACTTAAAATCAAAATTCGTTTCAAATTTAAAATTATGGATCATCATTCTACTGGATTTATTAATAATTATTCCTGTAATTCCAACAATATTCAACAATCAAATGTTACTACTCAACAGGAACATTCTTCTTCAAATATTAATTATAATGTTGAAGATGCTAACTTTTCCGTGATTGATGATAATGTTTTTCAACCTCCTCCCAATTACTCTGATCAACATCCAATGTCTAATGAAAATATCTCTTCATCTTTGCAACCTTTATGTCCTACCCCTACAATCTCCCCTTCGTATGCTCCGCAGTATACTGATGGTCATCAAACAAATAATTCTATAATCTCTAGTTTGGATATTCCTAATTTCAAAATTTTAATTATACCCACTTCTTCTCCAATGTCACTTAATCTGATTAATAATTCCTTAATCTATAGTCTTGACATTCCCGGCTTTAAAATTTTAGTTATACCTACTTCCATTCAATTTCAATAATAATTAGTTTATTTTATATTTCTTACTTATCTCTGTAAATAATATATCTTATATCTTAGGGATGGTATTTTTGGTATTTTTAGTTTTTACCTATTTTCTCTCTCGTATACAATTATCTAAATAAAATAGTATTTTTATTTGAATGTTTATGTCAAATAAATGTTACTATCAACTTATGTATTGTAAAAATAAATAATTGCTAAACATCGCTAGTTGTGATCATTACCACGAAAAATTTTTTTTTTAAATTTCAAAATTTTTGACTGAAATATTGATCTAATCATAATATAAACACCATCATTAGGATAAAAAGGGTGTTGTTCAAATAGTTTTTTGTAAAAAGATGCAAAATTTGATTTTACAAGTATATTTTTTTGTGCTCTAAATAAATTTTTTCTAACCAAATTTTATTTCTTTTACGTATTTATTAACCAAATTACAATTTTTGTGACGTACTCTGGCCAAAATTATAATTTTCGGCCGGAATTAAGTGGTAAATCACTACTGGTAATCTTTAGCAAAATCCAATAAAAAAACGTTCTTAACATTTTCATATTTTATGGACATTATTATATAAAGTCAAATTTCAATGTGCAAACTTTGAAATTTTATAAAAAATCATCTCTACATATAATATTTATTAACATAAAATTTTTTTAAATTAAACTATAAGAATAAAACATTTATATGACATGAAAACATTCTTCTTCTTGACAATCTTTTAATTTATTGTCACTGGAAAATTATCAATTTGTGATACCATATATATTTCTTTTTTAAAACCTTATATATATTTTGTTACCTTTAATATAACTTAAGATTTCTTAAAAATGAACTTACAAAATTAAATATAACTAAATCAATTTATTATCATTCAATATTTTAAAATCAATGTTAGTAGATTTGAATTTGTATGCTTTAGTTTTAAGTGTAATTAATTGATGATTGATTAGAATTGGTTGGTTGATTCACTAATCAAAATCAAAACTTTGACCTAAAAATCTTTTCATCTGATTTGGTCATGTGATTTGACAAAAATTCAAAATTATTCAATTTGATTGTTTGATTTATTAGCAATCAATAACAATTATAATAATCAGCTATTTTTATTATTTTGATTATCAATTAATATTTCAATAAGTCTAAATTTAGTTGGACTTTTTTTTATTTAATTACTCTAGATAGACTTTTTTTTGTAAGTTTTTTATTTGGCTTTTTTTTTACTTTTGTACAGTAAATTATTCCAGAATCTTTCTTTTATAGATACTTACTTCATTTTAACTTCAGACATAAATTTTTTCTTTTATAAGTTGCTTTATTTTTTGAATTTTTTTTTTCTTTTGTAAATTTTTATTTTAATTTCAGATTTAGGTATTTTCTTTTTTTTTGTAGGTACAGTCATCCCCCTCTATAGACCCCTCCTGTTTAGTCACATCCCCCTTATAAGCACATTTATGCTTGGCCCAAGTTACTAATAATATTATTAAAAAACTTCCTCTATAGTCACATCATATAGGTTTTTTATAATCACACCTTTTTTTTTTCAGTCCCGAGGGGTGTGATTATATAGGGGGACGACTGTATTTCATTTCAACTTTAAACTTAGGTATTTTTTTTTGTATTTGTTTTGCTTTTATATCCTGAAAATTTAATAATAAAGTATATGATTGAATTATAAGGTGCAGATTCAACTTCTGATCAGAATAATAATATTTTCTTTAAAAATTTTCTTTTATAAGTGTTTCTACTATATTTATTTTTGAATATTTCTTTTTATAGGTTAATTCTTTAGCTTTGAATTCAGATCTTTTTTATAGGTACTTTAAATTTTAACTTCAGCTTTTTATTTAGTCTTTTTTATAGATTATTTAATTATATTTTTGTAGGTTGTTTTAAACTTTAGCTTTAATTCCAGTTTAACTTTAACTTTAAATTTAGATTTAGAATTTTCTTTTTATAAACTTTAACCATAGCTTTGAATTAAATTTTTTTTTTGTAGAATACTTAAACTTTAATTATTGATTTTTTTTTTTTTTTGTAAGATATTTAAACTTTAACTATAACTTTAGATTCAAATTATTTTTTTTTCTTTTAGAAATATATAATATTTATTTCTTTTAAATAGGATTATATAATTTTGGAATTGCATAATTAGATTATAAGATAGATTTTTATTTATAATTTAAATAAATACTAATAATAATATATTTTAAGCATTTAATAAATATGTAATTATAATATTACCTATTACGCTCCATTATCAGTACCTCCACACATAACTCTCTCAATCNAATTACACATTCACTCAACATAACATATCAGATAATGGATAGATTCANNTNAATTTTTATTAAATCCTTTTATGACCAACTTTGGATTCCACGGTGCCAATTATTCAAGGAATGGGAAGCTAACCATTTACAATCATCCACAATACAGAACCAAGACAATAATACATCTTCCAATAAACCACTCAGCAAGAAAATTTCATACTATCACAATGATATCCCATTTGATGAATTCAAGCATCCGGTCTTAGACAAGCAGACA
>QKYT01000113.1:122987-133101 GCA_003550305.1 Glomus cerebriforme | reverse complement strand
AAAAAAAAAAAAAAAAATATGTAATTATAAATTAAATTAATAAAAATCAGTTAGTTATCTTTAAACTATAATTTAAAAATTTTATGTTAAATATTATATTAATGCTAGTTATATAATATATTCAAATATTATATTTGATACTGATTAAATCTATATTTAATCTATTCAAATTTAGGTTAAATTATGCTATTTAATTAATAATAATCTATAACAAAAGTTATTTGTATAATAGAGTTGAATTTTATTGATTTTAATACTAATTTTTTTTAATCAAAATCAAAATTTTATCATTATCTAAAAAATTTGTTAATAAGTAGCAGCCGGTCTATATAAATTACTAAGATTATTTTTGCTGATTTTTTTGGTAATAATCAGCTTAAATTATATCTAATTTTTATCTAATATTTGGCAATTCAAAATTTAAATACAATAAATTATTATCAATTACATTAAGAATTTTTTCTTAATAAAAAATTTATTTACTAAAAATATAATAAATATTACTAAATGTATATAGAAAGTATAGTAAAATACTAAATTCTATCTTTTTCAATATATTTTAATATTTTAATATATTAAAAAAATATATACTATATAAAAAAATAAGAATGTTGCTAACTTGTACCCAGAGTGAAAATCATACAAGATGACTATCACCCAGATGATTTTACCTTTTATTGTCTTATTATATGATTTTTATTGTTTTTTAATGTGTTACAAAAATAATTATATAAATTTATTTTTTTTTAAAGTATTCAAGGTTAGGATAAATCAAAAATTTTAAAATAGTGACTTTATTGATTGAATAATAAATGATTATTATGCATTACTACATCTCCTGTTTTATTCTATAATCTTTCTTATCCTTCGTTTCATTTTCTTCATCTACATTCCTTAATATTACATTTGTACTTTCTTCTATTTTACTTAATAACATAAGTGTTTCCACTGTATCATTACTTGCCATTCTTATTGTCACATTCTTCTCATAAATTCTAATGTAATCAAATACTAAAAATATTATATAAGAGGTTACGCTCCATAACTAAAATTCAAATAGTAAAATTAATAATATTTACCTAGCTTCTTCCAAAATAATATGCTTAAAAACTCTTTATAATACCTCTCACTAAGCCTCGTAAATTTTTTTCCTTTTCCTTTCACGTAATTATTCATTAACTAATGAAATAATAGAATAGTTAAGATTAATTATTTATAGCTAAAAGATAATAAGTTATGAAAGTTAATGAATATTTTATTTATATTAAAATCTCATACTAGATCTTAAAATTTTTTACTAATAGTACTTCCCAAATATCTCGTATTAAATTTCAAATTAATTTTACTTGCAAATTCTTTTCAAAAAAAAATTTTTCTCTCAGTTCAAGAGAATGATAATATGCATTTATCTCTTTTCGTTTATTGATTAACATTCATAATTAATCTTTTTCCACATGTTAGTAGTTTCTCAAAGAAAATTTTAATAAAAAATATTTGAATTTGATGAATTTGATGAATTTGATAGAAAATTCAAAAAAAAACTATATCTTTAAATGGCTTTAAAGATAAAAAAATCATATTTGTATTTGATGTATCGAATTAATTAGTTTATTTTTCAAATTTGTCTTTATTAAATTAGTCATCTACTTTTATCAAATGATGTAACAAATTACTATAGTATCTAAATTAAAAAAAAAGCTTAATTAAATCAACCTGATTATTCAATCTAAATTCTTATCATGATATAACCTATAAATCCAATTAAAATACACATGATATATCCATAATATACCTATGACATACTTGCGATAAATGCTATAAAACTAATTAAAATATATGTAATATATCCATGACAAATGCTATATGAATCCAATTAAAATACATATGACATTTCCATAAGAAAAAAAAATAAAAAAAAATATAAGTGATTTCTTTAATCTTGTATTACTATTAATCATTAAACTTTACTATCACATAATTTATTACTAATACTAACAGTACAGATAAACATTCATAAAAAAAATTTGCTACAAATTTTTTGATCTTTAATTATTCAGATATCTTAAAGCATAATGGCCAACTTAATTATAATTTTTATAACATTTTTCTCTTTTTTTGCCCTTTTAATTTACTACAACTTTTTCTTCATAATCTTTATTAGTAAATTAGTTATATCTTGAATATACCTTACTTTTTTTTTTTTGAGATTCACCATATGACTTATATCTATTAGGTTATTGACCTTTATATCTCACCTATAATGGATCATTAATATGTATAGAAATCATATTTTTCTGTTGATCAGATAGTTCCGCTTCTATACTTTTAATAAAATATTTAATTTGATTAACAAATTCATTGAGTTTATTAGCTTAAATAGCCAAATCAAATATCTTTTTAGTATATTCCATACTAAATCCATATTTTTGTTTAAGACCTTGAGGTTGTATGATATTAAGAGTTTGCCTAAAATTTGCAAGATATTAAAATGATAATTGAAGGCCTTCTAATTCATTTTCTTCAATTTAGAATATTAGTTTCTTATATTATTCAATTATTATACTTGTTATAATTTATCATCATCAAGAAATAAGAGATATATAGAACTGTATATAAATTGAATAGGACATAACTCAAAAAAAATACCTACACATAATTCATTCCTCTATTGATAAGCCAAAGACAGATATATAAATATAATCCATCATCAAGCAAAATAATATATTGTGATTCTAATTTTTATCCACAATGTCTAGTTATTTTTCATACTTGCCAAATACTATTATGAGTTATTTTTTCGATTAATAAAAAAAATAGAGATTGAGGTTGATCATAATCATCTTCTCTGACCATTTCTTGTTGATAAGAATTATCCAATATCTACAAAAAAAAAAGTATTTTTTTGATAATTGTCTTTGTTATTTCTATTAATAGATACTAATTTTCCCTTATTAATTATCAGTAATATACTTACTTACTTCCAAAAGTGGTAACTAATTTTTAATTAATTCTGCATCATAGTATAATGATTGAGCTATTTGATCACATTATTTTTGAAGAATTTGTGGTGTTAAATACTTTCACAGAATTTTATCAAGTTCTAAAAAATATTTTTTCATTATTGATGGTATTCCTCTAGTAAAAATTTCATTTTTACATTCAGTTAATATTGCTTTTTTTGATTATTAATCAAATATTCTTTGAATTTCTCTAATAATATCAGTTAGGCATGAAGATCTATTTAATCTATCTTTGATTATTTTATTGGTAGATTTTACATATTGTGTACTTTGAATTTCTTCTGTGAAATTATAATTGACAGTATAATGAGCCCAACTACTCTTACAAAGATATAAAGCTTTTGTAAGATATTGTTCATAAACCAGAAATTCACTAATAAGCACGTTCCATTTTATTTCAAATATTTTATAATATAGTAAATTATGCATTTTCAAGAATTTAGCACGAAAAGGTTCAAATTGATTATGTAACTTTCCTTTAAACTTCTTTCTTAGATTTAAATAATCTATATGAAAGATATAATAAAAATATTACATTTCCAGATAATTCATTTTTATGGCTAATATTAAGGCTAAATCAGCATTAGAATACAGGACTGTTAGTATAAAATCACAAGAATTTTTTAATTCTTATAAAACTCACGCAAAAGTTACTTCTGTTTCATCTTTTAAAATTGCTGCAACTACTATGAGATTTCTAAAATTATTATTAATTACTATAACTAGCATTAATATCATATCAAATTAATTAGTTTTAGATGTCGTATTAACAATCACAACATCTTTATATCTCCCATAAGTATTAACTTGATCAGGTGTCATCCAGAATAATGAATTTAATCTTCTTTCACTATAATCAAAGCATGACTTTATGATCCATCTTGAATCATTATTTTTTTTCAAGTATAGGTCAGTAAGCATTTGATATGCATCATTTTTAATAGGTTTTGTATATTTTTTGAATTGTTGAATGACATTATTTAAATTCTTTTCACTAATTATTTTGGTAAAACTGGTGAAACTCTGTGAAATTATAATAAAACTATAGTAAAATTTGGTGAAACTAAGTGTAAGATTTTAGAAAAGTTTAGACAAGCAATCTTATATCTATTCCTCTACTTTATCAAGTTAATTTCTAATAGCATTATAGATGTTTTAGTTGAATTAAGCTAACTGCTTATACTGTTTCATTTATAACCCATATCTAAAAACTATACTATAAATATACCTAGTAGTTATCCTTCTATATAGGCTAATTTCTAATGATATTAGACAGATTTTTCTCTATTGAATTAAGATAACTATTTACATGCATGCAAGTATGGCTAAGGTTGCTTGCCGAAACCCATCTGGCCTAACACGAAATGCTAAAACTCTTATATAGTAGTGAAATGCTGAAATGCCGAAACCTACCAAAACTGCGAAACCTTATTTATCCATAGTTTTGGCATAATAAATAGTAATATTTTATATAAGTTTTGGCATAGTTTCAGCATTCCTTATTTTTTCATTTACATGTAATTAAAAACTGACATTCTGTTATATTGTTTTATTGTATTATTTGTAATATTTTTATTTTATTGTAATAACAATAAAAATCTCTAATCAATGATATGCCTTTAAGTTCATGTCCTAAAAGTAAAAAAAATATATATATTTCTTTAACACAATTAAGTATAACTTTCCATTATCCAAAAATCTGACAACCTAAAAAAATAAAACAAAGAAAGAAATATTAATATGTTTCTTTAAAATTTTAAGAAATACTTCCCCTCTCCCTCTAACTTACATTCAAAGTCTACGTTTCTTTAATATTGAAAACATACAACACATCTTTACCTAAAAATAAAAGAAAAATGATGTTAATATTTCCCATTATACAACAGCATACCACCCAATAACATCTACCCGCATACTTCAAGAGAAAGTCAGAAATCTAAAAATGAAAGCAGAATGGAGTTAGTGTTGTTTCATAACTTCATTACGCAACCATATACCTATTCAAACACCTACCCGCATATTCTACTTCAAGAGAAAGCCAGAAATCTAAAAAAATAAAAAAGGAATGTTGTTAGTATTATTTTATAATGCCATTTTATATTATACACCCACTCAAACTTTACTTATCACATATTTCACTTCAAGAAAAAGCCAGAAATCTAAAAAAAATAAAAAAAAAGAGTTCATTAGTATTGTTTTATAATGCCATTTCATATTATACACCCACCCAAACTTCACTTACCGCATATTTTACTTCAAAAGAAAGCCAAAAATCTAAAAAAAAAATAAAAAAAAAGAGTTTGTTAGTATTGTTTTATAATGCCATTTCATATTATACACCCACCTAAACCTAACTTACTGCATGCTTCGCTCTAAGAAAGGACAAACTTGGCTTACTTAAATTTGCCAAAACTCATCCAGAAAATTATCCTTAATTCGTTCCAATGGAATCCATGTCTCTAAAGAAAAAAAATAAATAATAAAAGTCATTTTTTTTAAGACTTTTTTTTTAAAATTATGATCAACCGATCAGATTGTCAGATTGATAAATCAGATCAGTAAGTCACTTGACTGATACCGATGTCAAAACTATATGTATATCATATGATATATTACGCTGAAATCAGTGAAATGCGAAACAGTTTTGGTGGTTTCAGCATTTTGGCATTTTAGTGCGATTTTGCAAAACTAGTTTCAGCAGTTTCACATATGCCATCCTGCCAAAACCTCCTAGTTTCGGCAAGTAACCTTAAGTATGGCACATTGATCAGCATTAAGTACATCTATTCAATCTCTTTTTAAAAATCTTAATTCTTAATATACCTATTATAAAAGAAAAATATTTTAAATAATGTTTCTTCTTTTTCCTAAAATCTGTATAAATGTATCTGACTCTACACCTATATCTTCTTATCTACTTTTTTTTAATTTTCTAATAATAATATATTACATTATCTTAAGGAGCTAAAATAAGAAATTAATAACAAGAGAACTAATCACTAATAGGTAATTAGCTGTTGATCAATTTTCTGATACCTCTCTATTTCTTGTATTATAAATGTCCAATAATATATAAAAACAAAAAACTCAAATTAATTATTATAAATGGATAAGACTACCATCATAATCTAATATGTCAGAATGTAATGTCAAATAACCTAGTTTTCAGTTTAATATCTTAAAAAAAAATCTTTTCTTTTACTTTTTTACTACAAAGATAAATTATAAATTTATTAAGGATAAATACCAAACTTTATTTTCAAAAAAAAAATTTTTCCTACTGCATTAAATCTAGTATTAGGCAATTGGACAATTCAAGAGTTTTGGACATTTATCCAAAACTATCCAAAACCTATCCAAAATTAAAACTTTTTTTTCATTAAACAGTTTTGGACAAATCATATGATTTATAATTATTATAATTTCAATTTTTATAATTAAAATTAATAATAAAAATTTATAAAATTAACAGATTATTTATTAGGTTTATTATGTAAATATTTGGAATAATTTATTTTCAAATCTTTTAGAAAAAATGGGTATAAGGATCAGTAAGAAGAGTTATCCCTATTTTAGATAATTATTTAAAAGTTGCAATTTGATAAATTGTAAAATTATATTAAATGCAGAAAAAGTATATCCAGTACAAAGTTCATCATAATAATAGTAATCTAATTCTAAAATTGTAAGAAAGGTACAATTAAATCAGTAATTTGGATTGGAGAATAGTAAATTTAATAGTAACCTCTGAGTTCTATATTAGATATTCCTATTAAATATTTATCTTTATAATTATCTACTTTATCTGAATCTTCACAATAATAAAATAGCATATATTATCCAAAGTAATATATATTATTGAGGCCTTATAAAAAGTACTAAATTGTCAGCATCATATATGAATACAAATAACTAACTAGGAAAAATCTAAAGTAATCTTTTCAGATATTTAGAAAATCCAAAAATAAGTATATATTTATATATTTATACAATGTATATATGAATTGATAAAGATTTGAACATACAGTTTGATATAAGTTTATTATAATTTTATAATTCAAATTAATATACAATTGATTCTTATAATTAACAAAAATACGTAAAGGTAAAAGTGTTTAGGCTTTATTTATAAGTTAATAGCTAAATTATCTAATTCTATTTAAAATTACTGATAATGACTCTAACTAATTACCGTATATAGCGGGCCACAGTACCCCGGGTATCTTGCAAAAATTGGGGGTTTGACCCTGTACCCCCGGGTACTAAATAAAACCTAAAAATTCCGTTTTTTGCGAATATCTCACGATATACTGGTCCAATTTGAACGATCTTTTTTTATTATGAAGAGCTCAATGAGAGCTATCAAACAAAAAAAAGATGGCTCAAATCTGATCACTGGATCACGAGATAATTGTAAAATATCCCCCCGGATACTATACAATTCTATTAAATTTTTCAAGAGGGGTACTATGCATAGAGGGGGTACTATGGCCCGTGATATACGGTAATTCTAAAACTAATGCTTTTATATAAAAATAAATATTAAGAAAATAAAATAAATAATAAATAAACTAAATATAATATATATAATAGGAGTTGCTATTTATTACTGCTGGTGATCATTACCGGTGTTTTCAAATTTGGTAATTCTGGTAATTCCAGCTAAAATTTAAGTGATTAATAAAATAATTTCCTTTTTTGGGATTTTGTATAACCCAAATTTCAATTTTAAAGAGAAATAAAATTGCCTTTTTTTGGATTGTATAATGTTACCTAAGTATTCATAAAAGGATATTCTGGCCAGCATTAAAGTTTTGGCCAAAATTAAGGATATGATAACTAATATATGATAAATAGACTTTCACATCTCAAAAAAATTCTAAGTTCCTAAAATAAATAGTAAAAATTGAAAACTGGGATATAACACAGTATAATGAATTATTACATATATAAAGTCACGTGATTACCAATGATAATCACCAGTAGTGATTCATAGTAATTTTATATATAATATATATAATAAATAAAATAAATAAAATAAGTTAATATAAACTAATTTGAAGGCTATTACCAATAATTTAAAGGTTCAGATTGGAAGTAAGGTGATATTTTATTTTTGAATAATAAAAAATAAGGAAAGGTGTCCAATGAAGCTCTTGGTAGATAGGTAAAGGAATAGTATAGTATTAGGTAGAAAAGATATTAGTAAAATAGAGAAAATAGTATTAAAAAAAGGTTATAATTTTTCCATTAATAAAAGTGGTAGTTTTTACTACGAGGCAAAGATAACTTTAAATTGTGTATATTAAGACTCTGTTCTTTATGGACAGAATAAGACCTCTCAAACTGGATATATATAGGATTATATCAATCAGTTTAGTAATAGTGATCCTATTTCTCATCCTATTTCACCAGTAGGTCTAAGATAACTTTATCAAAGTAATTTTGCTTCTTTTCAAAATTACGGGTATATTTAATCTAAAGAAAGATTATTTTCATCTTCCACCTGTAATAGAGTAAACGTGATATCCCTTTACAATTGTGATAATATAAACAAATAATTGTAACATGCAATTAGGGTTGTAAAATTACATTTTAAAATACAAGAATTTTTGTATAACATATTCAATATATAAAGAATTTTTAAAACTGCTCTGATTTAAATTATTGTATATTATTAAAATATTAAAACAATATATTTTACAATTTATATGATTATAATTGATATAATATTTAGTATAAATTACATGTAAGTTACATCAAAATTCTCAAAATTAGTGTAATTTTACAACCCTACATGCAATATGTATTATCTTTGTTTTGACTGTATATTCTTGAGTAATAATTAATAAAGTTTTTACTTGTGAAGGGTTTTTAAATTTTACTATTTTTATCTGATGATTATTTACTGTATTACAGAATAAGAAATCATATAGTAATTCTTTTCTTTTTAATATGAAATCAGCACATACATTTTTTATTTCAGTATTTTTAATCAATTTTCTTATACCTGTTTTTTTTCCTTAGTGAAATTATAAAAAGCATTTAGTATATCAAATATATCTTCTATTAATAATAAAATTAATTTGTTTTATACTATAAGATCAATATGATTATTTTTCAATAATTGGTATTTATCTAAACTAAGATCAATTATACTATTGAATAATGGATTATCTTGTAATAAATTCTCAACTCTAGCTTCACAAATCTTTGTAAATATATAATCGTAGACTGGTGTTCTTCTGTTTTAATAGTACTTTTTAAAATAGCTATATTATTAGAAGTAGAATTCTTTCAGTTTATAATTCATTTACATCTATCAATGATATGAACTCATTATAAGAATAATAAATCTAAAAATAGAAGTAAGTTAATATAATTATAAAATATTATTCTTGCACAAGTAAAAGGACCTTTTCGCTTAATCAGTAATTGCTAACATTTTTTTACTTCTATAATCAATAATATAAGTATAATTAAAAAGAACTCTCATTAGTATATAACTATTTAATTCAATCATATTATACTCATTACTTATATTTATCATTTTTAACAAATAATAAAAATAATTGTTCAGAGTGAAGCGAAGGACTATATGTATATTTTTATATGAGATAATAACTATTATGATCATGTGACAATTTTCATTTGTCCAGTCATATGCCTTAAATTTGATTGATTGATAATAAATAAATATTTATTACTAAAAAAAAATAAAAATAAAAATATGCACTTTAGACTTAAAATGGTTTCCATTTTCTAGTAAAAATAAATTCTATTACTTATTTTATTAATATCTTATAATAATTAAATATGTTCCTTATACTCAGTATTGATAATTTTATTTTTAACACTTTTTAATATATTAATAAGATATGGATAAATTTATTTGTAACATCCTGTTATATATCTTATTTGTAACAACCTCGAAAAATAGGTCCAGATAATAAATTTTTATTTATAGAAATTTATTTATTTATTTATAGGATTTTAATTAATCAAGTTAAACACAATAAAAAATAACAATACGTGTAAATATAGTAAAAGTAAATACGCATTTTTTTTTATTTTTTTATCATTTATATTACTAG
>QKYT01000113.1:43335-114553 GCA_003550305.1 Glomus cerebriforme | reverse complement strand
TCCAAAAAAAACCAATTCCAAACCAATTCCTGACAGGTTTCAAAGTTGTAAGAACCAGTTTCAAAAACGTGCTAAGCCACCGATAATTGGCTTAAATACGAAATTGTCATGTGCGTCATTATGCTTTATCCGATATTATCACTATATTTATTGTTATTTTGATCGGCAGTCGATCAAAATTTATATTTATCACTTAAATTTAATTAGTGATATGAGACAAATCGGCCCATATGGATTACACTGACTAACCAATAAAATTCTAACAAAGGAGTTTTGAATTTGCAAGTAAAAAATAAAACTAATAAAATAAATGGAATAGCAGGATGTTTCAAGGAAAGAATAAAGCATAAATGCTTACTAAGCCCTAATCCATGTGATTTCCTGCTATTTAAAATTATTAACTAAATTATTACTAGTATTATTATTACTTAGAAATAGGCGTTAATTAACTATGGTTAATTAACCATTAATTATATTACTTATAATTAGTCTAAAATGGTTAATTAACTATTACTTTTAATTAACCAATAAAAAATATAAGAATTTAAGTCATGTAATTTAATTTATTAAATTCTATAAATTGATAATTATAATTTATAAATTATAATTTATAATTTGATAATCATTAATATTGATAATGAAGATGATAATTCTGATAATAATAGTATAATTGGATTTGAATCAAATATAATTAATTTAAATAAAAAATAAATAAAATAAAGTTTATTTTAAATTTTCAATAAATTATAATATATTATTTATATACTGTATTTTTAAATTATATATAATTAATATATATATTTACTTATAGGTTAATTAACTGTTAATTAATCAAATTTATAAATAATAGTTATTTTACCAACCTTATAATATTACTATTATTACTATTATTACTAGTTTTACTATCTATCTATCTTATAATTAATATTACTATTCTAAACTTTAGATTCTCTATTAAGATTACTTGATAAAACTAGAAGGTTTAGCAAATAGGCAAAATGATGAAATGTAGTAATTTGATAAAACTGTATTAAAGTCTTATTAAAAGTTAATAAAACTTAACAAAAAGCAAAAACTGTTAAAACTTATTATAAATAGCAAAACTGATAAAACTTTGCAAAACTATAATAAAACTATAGTAAAAATTTGGTAAAATTAAGTACAGGATTTTAGAAAAGTTTAAACAAGTAATCTTATCTCCTATGCCATAATAAAAGTTTTTCACAATACTTTTTCTAATACTTTTTTCAGTAAGTTGACAAATTTTATATCTTACAGTTTCAAATACATAATTTATAGTATTCTCCTCTTTAATTAAATTTAAACCTTGTTTAAAATAGCACTTATTTTTTTTAAGAGATGAATTGAATGAATTGGATAATATACTTAGCTAATTAAATTTAACTTGAAATCTTTGGGCAATTTCATAATATTAGATTATTTTATTTTGAAGAGTTTTAATAGAAATCTTAATCAAAGTGAATTCAGATGAAATATTTTTAAAATCATTATAGCAAGCTTCTTTAATACTGACTATCAAGCTTTATAGTTATATTATTGATTATTAATAAAATTTTCCGTGTCTTAAAGATATATCAGCATTATATGAATTAATTTTAGCAATTTTTTCTATTAATTTTGCTAAATCTGCATTAACTTTTTTGTTAAGTTTATCATTAAATTCATTATTAATTTTGCCAAGCTCCATAGTAAAAGTAGAATTAATTTTAGAAAGACATACAGAAAGTTTGTTGATAATTTTAATACTAATCTCTTCATTAAATTTTTTGTTTATTTTAATAAAGGTCTTTTCAATTTTTGCAATAATACTTCCATCACATATCTTATTTTTTTTTTAATTTTTGCAATAAAAATACCATTAATTTCAGATATATATATAGAAAGCTTATTAGCAATTTTATTATTATATGTAAAAAAAATTATTAAAGAATTAGTTTCTGATGATATAAATCAAGAAATATATACTAAGAAGAATAAAAAGTGTAAAATATGCCATAAGGCATTATTTTGCAAGATGAGCCTATAAGTAAGAAACTTTGTGTAGTCTTTCAAAGTATAATAGAAAAAAAAAAATATTTAGATTAAATCACAAGTAGTTTTACATAATTTTTATAATTTATTAGTATGATTTATTATTAGTGAAACTAAAGATGAATCTTTATCCTTTTTATATATTTTATAATCAGTTTCACAATAAGGATTCCAAAAAAATTACCCATTAATACTAGTAAAATTAAAAGAGAGAACTTGTATTAAAATATAGATTTGGAATAATTGAGAAAATAATATCATATCTACATCCCTATTTCTAAAAAAAAAAAATGTTAAGATTTAATTTTAACATCTGTATCTAAAGATAAAAAAAAGTTAGTAGCATTTCCATAATCTTCATATTCTTATAATATATTTAAGCAATAAATAATAATAATATTTTTTCATAAATGCTTAGTCATAAGACTTTACGTAAGAGAAAAGTTTTTTATTAATAAAATTTTATTAAAATAATCATTAGATAGCTTTACTATTAATCTATCATATATATATAGATATAGTATATATATGAATAAGCTATATTATAAAGTTACTTCTATTTTTATTTACTTGTTTTATTTGTATTTAAAGAAAAAAAATCTAGAATATTTCAGTAAACTGCTTATATTGATAAAAATGGTAGATTTTTTTTTAGTTCATTTGTTTTGCAAACTAAAATCTTTCATTTATGATACAGTTCAGAGAAATGAAAACTTTAAAGTTCTTACATCAAAAAGTGGTTGAATAGAACTGAAATATTTATAAATAAATTCAGATAGCTATGCAAAAATATTTTTGCATAATAAGAAGCATTAGCATAAATTTTATATCCTTTTATACTTTTATTATTAGTAAATCATCTGATTATTCTGGTTAGAAAATGCAATGATCATCCATATTTTTGATTATGTGAGTGATTTATAATACTTTAGCTCTATAGAATCAGTAAAATACTATAGCATATGAAAATATACTGCTTGTCTTTTTGAGCTAAAATGCTAATCTATGAAAAATCATATTATTTAATACCTTCAGCTATATAAATCAAAAAAAAGCTTTTTTATTAGTTGTATAATAAAAAACTTTTGGAAAAGATATCATTATAGCAACACAAAAATATTACTTTTAGCTAAATTTATTAATAGATCTGTTTAAAAATAAAACTTCTGTGATTCACATAATAAATAGCATAGTTATTTATATATTCAATACCAATTGCAGAGAAATATAGAAATAATATACTATACTTATTACTATGCAAAAAAATAATATATGCAAATTTTACATCATAAAACCTATTCATTTGGTAAGAATTTTTCTGATAAAACTTTTTTAAAAAAATATCAGACAATCATATTAGTAAGATTTAACAATACTTAATTTTGAATACCTATTTTAAGTAATATATAAATTTTATTAAATATAAACTATTAATACAAATACCTAAAAAATGCATAATTGATATTTAAAATAATTCTTACTAAAAGAATAAAGACTATATGATATAAAATTTATATAAATAATATATGCATTATCTTTTAGCTAATATTTTTTTCTCTTAATTTTTTGCAAAAGTAAAACTTGATAAAAATAATTTAAAGTTATAAAAAATATCAAGAGAATTAACAAAATGACAAAATATAATGCATGTATATATTATTAAAATTATTTGAAAATTATTTACTTTGTAAAATTTATATATTATGAATTTTATATAGGTTAAATAGTACTAAATTGGTTATCAATTCATTGGCCATCAATTAAGTATCTGATTAATAACTAATTAATTTAAAAATTATTAATTAATTGATTGTTAATTTCTGACTGATTTGATATGATTGATTGGTAATCTATTTATAGATAATTAACATTAATGATAAATTGATATTAGCCAATTGATAATTAAATAATTAATATTTAATTTATAATCTATTAGTACTAGCCAATTAATAATCTATTGATAATTTATTAATATCAGATTTATGTAACCAATTATTTAAAAATTTAATATAATAGCATTTGTAAATATAATTTTATTATTCTATTATTTTAAATAGAATCAATATTTATAATAATAAGAAATTATAAGCCTATATAAGTTTATATAAAGTTATTTTTTGTTGTTTTATTATTATATTATACTTTTATGAGTGAAAGTAAAAAATTAGCATATTTTTATTTCTGATGAATTACTTTGAAGATCAACATATACTAATATCTTAAACAAATTGTCATTCAAGCAATGAAAGTTTACCAAAATCGTTAAATATATTTTGTTTTTGATTTTAAAATGTTAGAAGTAAAAATCGATAATCACAATGAAGATAGCTAACAATTATCTTTTCTTGTATCTGTTAAAAGTTAAACTTAGTAAAACGAAAATGAAAAATCAGTATAAAATATTTACATAATATTTAGTATACTCACTGCATAAATATGAAAATATAAGGTCTATCGGAAGACAAAATCTTTAAAATGGAATTAATGATAGTATTTACTGATGCCAGTATCTTAAATATTCTTTCAAAAATGAGTTTTCAATAAAAGGAAAATAACAGTCTTATAAGAAGAAAGATTTATTTTTAGGTAAGCCTCGATGTAAACTTTGTTGAGTGTATTAATTTTATGCAAATTTGAAAGACATACTGTGTCCCTGTGTCCGATAACGGTTGCTCAACAACATTAATAGGCATAAATAACATTATGAATATAAGACAGCATAGTAACTTATTCGACGAATCCAAAAATAAACTACATTATCAGATGTGTGTGCTGTTTTTTTGACCACATATATCACAAATATCACAATCCAAATTAACAAGATAAACAATATTTACCATCACCATCATATTTGACCTAAAAGGATTTATGAAAAAATTTTTTATTAGATAATAAAATTAAAGAGAAAAATGAAATACAGTATATATATATTTCTTTATACATATAAAGTATTGTACATAAAGAAATTTGAGACGTTAATTGCCTCATTTTATATTCAAAATTTAAGATTTTTCTTAAAACAAATCTTGCATCGGCAACACCTATCACACGCAATGGTTTTTAATCCCTTATCTCATGTTGGAGTAACTATCGAAACTGATCTTTTCCCACCAGAAGGATTCATTGGCATGAACATACATGTAGCGAAACAGACATGAGTTGAACGAGTCTAAATTGTTTCGTTTAATTTTCTTTATATTTTCATCTTTTTTTTTTACACAATTTTTTTTTAGTGATAAAAAAAAAACAAAATTTTGTTCTTGTTGAACAACTGGTTAAAAAAAAAATTATAAGATCTTATATGTTTAGAATTATTATTATTATTTTTTTTTTCTTTACAAGACTACAACCGGTTTTTTTTTATTAATATACAGTATTAATTATAATTATATTTATTTTTGTTAAATAAAATAAAAAAATGTTAATCATGGTATCGGTATATATTAAATAATCAAATGGCACTACACCGAATATATTATTATTTTATACATTTTATATGATATATTATTTATATAAAAATTAAATTAAATTCATCGTCACATTACCTATAATAATCATGCATAAAATTATTTGCAAAAATGGGCAAAAATGGAATGTTAATGATATTTTTTTTTTGCCAAAATTCCAAAAATGTGTCCGGATTCGACGATCATATACTTAATTTACAAAGTCGTTTTGTTATAAAAGATCCGAATTTTCTCTCCCAAGAAAAAAAACAATCACTTCATACTTTTACGGTTATTAAATTCACAAATATCATTCAAAATTTAACTATGGAATATAATCAAAATAATCAATTCAAATCCAGTTATGAAGAACAACAATCAACAATTGCTATTCCACCGGAGCAATCTTCAAATACATCAGATATCAATTATATCAATTATAATGCTGACAATTCTGATTTTTCCGTGATGAACGATGATATTGTTCCAACGGCTCTTTACACAAACAATAATTACTCTAGTCAACAACCCACGTCTAATGAAAATATCGATTTGCAATCCCACCCTACAATCATCAGCTCGCCTTATGCTCCTCAATATGGTTATCCACCGCAACCTATTGAAAATACCTTTTCTCCATCTAACACGACTATTTTCACAAATAATAATAATTCTGATCAACAATCCATGTCCAACGAAAATATCGCTTCAACTTCGCAATCCTACCATACAAGCACCTCATCATATGCCCCACAATCTGGTTATCCGCCGCAGCAGCCCATTGGAAATACCTTTTTTCCATTTAACATGACTACTATTAACCCTTCTCATTCTGAAATCCTTAGTTTTGACATTCCTGGATTTAAAGTTATTATCATACCTACTTCTTCTCAACAAGATAATAATACTTATTTAAATTATCCTTCCTCGGATATTAAAGATAATTATCAATCTTAATTTACTCAATTTCAACAATAAAAGTTCTCTTCCAACTTGCGCGTAATATTATCATGATGTTACATTTTAGATTCTTTATTTTCCTTTTTTAACAAAATTATACACAGTGTATATTAACAGTTGTATCGTATATATTATATAAATATAATAAATATCACAATTTTGATATCAAACATTATCACTTGATATAAATATCTTTGTTAACATAAAATTAAATCAAAAACTAAATATAAGAATTTCAATCCTTCACAAATATAATCATTAGGTTATAAATATTTTATAAAGACGGTCGTCGCAAGAAATCAAATAATGAATAATGATAACTCGAATAAACCATAAATTCATGAACTGAATTCTTATAATAAAATTAAATACCGTATTTATATTTTTTTTTACCGATTGTCTTAACAACTTTTTTGAATTTACGGATACACTCATGCTTACTAATAAAAGCTTGACTGATTTACTTAATGTCTATCTAAGACATAGATAAAATGTTGATAAATCTTAAATCCATCCAGCTTTGAAGAATTCAAACAAGATTAGTTTTCGATGTAGAGCAAAGAACTTAATGGATTAATGGATTGTTGCTTATAAATTTCAATATTGGATCAGTCCGAGATCAGTCCGAGTGAAATGTTATTAGTTTGTTAGTTTATGCAACTTTGCATCATTTATTTCATTGTCCAATTCCGACATAGGATGTACAGTACTTGGAATTAAATAAAAAATTAGTTCTTTCTTATATCAGGCAAGGAAAAATCGGTCAGAAAGTTGAATATCTCCTAACTGGCTGGTTTGGTATGAGATTAGAATTCCCTCTTCATTTCCTTGTATATTGTATTGATTACTTTAATTGTGAGATCACATAACATGGTAATTAAAAATATTTATGTTAGGAAAATTTCTTGATTTACTCAATAACTTATTTTATTGATTATTGATTAAAGTCTTAAATTAATAGATTTAATAAATTTTTTTCATTATTTATATATTCTAAAAATATCTAAAAAAGAACTTATGCGAGGATTTTTAATGATCTAAATTTATACCTTACAATATTCGTATCTGTCCAAACTGCTTATCAATTTTGTTTATGCTAAAAAGGTACTAAATTTATAAATTGAATCTTATAGTTCATATACAACCCAATTTTTTTCAGTTTGACACTGAAAAATGGACGGGAGAAATTATTGGGTTAGGACTTACAGAAATCTAGATTCTAAATGTCATATAATATCCATCTTTTAAAAAAAATCAATCTTTGGAGTGACACGTCTCGAAATTTTTCTCTAGCCGTGCTTACTCCGAACCCATAAAAAGTTAGGTTCAGTTAAAAAAGGTTTGCTCGATTATTATAGAGAAAAGGCGTTGTGAAACTTTACTTGATAATCGGATTTAATGCTAAGGGAAACTGAAAGAAATATTAAGATGCGTTAGACTCGTATCATCCTCAATTTTTTATTGTTGTTTAGGAAGAAAAATTATATACTTTAATTGGAATGTGATCAATAATAATTTGGATTTTTCATTATTTTTAGTCAGATTGAGTTTTTAAAATTTCCGAATAGTCCCATTTATTATGTTTATATCAAAATCAATTTATTTCGTTCGAAGGGATAAATAATATTATATATGCTTTCGTATAAAATATAAATAAGTATAAAAGAGGTACAATATAGAAAAAAAAAGAAATAATAATAAAATAAAAATAAAATAAATAAAAAAAAATCCGTGTAACATCATGAAAATATTACGCGTAATATGGATACTATGGCAGAGAATTTTTTATTGTTGAAATTGAGTAAATTGAGCTTGATAATTATTTGTAACATCTGAAGGAAAATAATTTAAGTAAGTATTGTCTTGTTGAGATGAAGTAGGTATGATGATGATTTTAAATCCAGGAATGTCAAAACTAAGAATTTCAGAATGAGAAGGATTAATAGTAGTCATGTTAAATGAATTAAGTGGGGAAGAAGTATCTACAATAGGTTGCTGCGGATGATCATATTGTGGGTCATACAACGAGGCTACTGTAGAGTAGGAAGAAGTGGTATTTTCGTTGTGCATGGATTGTTGATCAGAGTAGTCGTTATTTGCGTGAGGTGTTGAAAAAATATCATCTTTCATTACGGAAAAGTCAATATTGTCAACATTGTAATTGGAATTTGAAGTATTTGAAGATGATTTTTCTGGTGGAATAGCAGTATTCGATTGTTGTTGTGCATTATTGGATTCAGTAAAATTGAGGTTGCCGTTGTTTTGTAAATGAATATGGTCCATGGTTAAGTTTTGAAAGAGATTTGTGAATTTATAACTGGAAGTTTTAATATATTGAAATAGTGGTGGAGAAATCCATTCTCCTTTTATAATAAAAAAAAAGTTTAAAATATGTAAACGCAATATAAATTATTAAAGTGAAAGTGAAGATCATAGTGAAATTCATCAAATATGCTTGTTTACGTACTAGTACAAAAAAGTTATACGTAGTGTACATACTCAAATTTTAGTATCACCAAATGAATTTTGTTTAATAAAATGTTTCAACCATTATTAAAGTGAGAATTCATCTCTAAATTTTTACAGTAGGTTTATAAATGATTAAAGGATAAAGTTACGTTAAATATTTCACTTTTTTATATAAAACTTTGAATATTCAATATAAGAACCTATCATATTTATAGAGTTTCCTTACAATAAACAAGAACGTAGTTACATTAAGATAGTTTTTAAAAATGATTCCCAGCCAAGAGAAGAAGAATGAAAAGCACAATGCTCATGGGAATCTTTTAGAAACTATTGTTATTTTATAGTTGAATAATTATTTATTATATATTGATCAAATTTAATTTTAAATCTGACCATAGTAAAATGATCAATGTTGATTTAATTAGTCCGCGTGACACCCTAGTACTGCACTATATTTAATACCTCTTCGAAAATGCTTTTTTGTATTTTCCAACTCTGCGGTTTTTGATCAACATATTATATAAACAATTTCACACCGTATTCTTCCTTTCTTCGCTGTTGCAAACATTACATTTTTAAATGAAAACATAATCTATAAAAATCAGATCCTTTTAGCATGACTGAAATATCTTTTAGGTTTGCAGCAAAGTCAATATTACCTAGCTTAGAAAGCTGTATCCAAATCATTTATTTCTCAGTGCCCTCAGTGAAGTACATAGAACATATAGGATAACAACATTATTAAAGTAATAAAAAATTTGTATAAGAAAGAAAATAATAATAATGGTTTTCACTGTGTCCGATAGGTGCAAGAAAACACTACCACGGCTTTGAGAGTGTTCAACGATGTCACACTTTTACTCTAACAACAACATTATGAAAATTCTTTATTACAATTTAATCTTTAAATTATTAATTACTGCTAATTATATTTAATGTTAGGAAAATTTTCAATAACTTATTTATTGATTGAAGTCTTAGATTAGTAGATAAATAATTTCTTTTTTATAATTTATATATTCTAAAACATATCTAAGGAAGAATTTATGCAAGATTTTTAATTATCCTTAAACTTATTTATATCTAGTCGAAACTGCTTATTATGTTTAACCGACATCAATTTTGATTATGCTAAAAAAGTACTCCAAACAAAAAAAGAACAAAATTTATAGATTGAAACTTTATATGTGACTATTTTTTTTTTTTTTGACACTGAAACAATGGAATTTAATGACAGGAGAAATTATTGAGTTAAGACCTGCAGAAATCTAGGAAGTCGTATAATACCTATCTTTTAAAAAAATCAATCTTTGGAACGACCAAATATCGAATTTTTCTCTGGTCATGCTTGTTCCAACAAACCCATAAAAAGTTAAGTTTAAAAATATCCAGTTAAAAAAAAGATTGCTCAATTGTAAGAAAAAGAAATTGTGAAACTTTTTTACTTAATAATAAGGGAATGCTGCTTAAAGCATAAATACAGTCAAATTGGACTCTTATCATCCGAATAGTAACAGGTTGTATAATGATGATTTTTTCTTCCTAAACATTATATGAGACAATAAAAAATTTAAGGATGCTAAGCTCTTACGAAGAGATCTTTCATGATAATTGAAAAAAGAAATTCATTAATTCGTAGTTCAGGGAAATTAAATTTATTCTCTAATTCGGTTTGTTATTAATTATATTGTTACCTTGGATTTCAATAATTTTAGTCAGTTGGAATAGATTTCAAAAATTTTTAATAAATGAATCGTCCTAAAATTGAAAATTCTTACGTACCAAAATTATTTATATAATTATTTAAAATGTCGATTTATTTAATGATTTTTATTTATATAATATGAATACAGCGGGCTTACAATAAATTTTCGTTATACACTATAAAGAGGTAAAAAAAAAAAAAAAAAAAAAAAAAAAAAAAAAAAAAAAAATAATAAATAAATAAATAAATAAAATAATAATAATAATAATAATAAAAATAAAAAATTAAAATAAATAAAGAATCCTAAAATTTAACATCATGATAATATTACGCGCAATTGGATGTTATGACAGATAATTTTTATTGTTGAAATTGAGTAAATTGAGTTTGATAATTATCTGTAATAGCTGAGGAAGGGTAATTTAAATAAGTATTATTATCTTGTTGAGAAGAAGTAGGTATGATGATAACTTTAAATCCAGGAATGTCGAAACTAAGGATTTCAGAATGAGAAGGGTTAATAGTAGTCACGTTAAACGGAAAAAAGGTATTTTCGATGGGCTGCTGCGGCGGATACCCATATTGCGGGTCGTACGACGAGGTGTTTGTAGGTGACGTTGAAGCGATATTTTCGTTAGGCAGATTGGAATCATTGTTTGTCATTTCAATAGACTGCGGTGGATGACCACAATGCGGGGCATAAGACAACGTAGGATAGGATGGCGAAACGGTATTTTCATTAGGCATGAGTTGTTGATCAGAGTAATGAACAATATCATCGTTCATCACGGAAAAGTCAGCATTGTCGACATTGTAATTAATATTTGAAATATGTGAAGAAGATTGTTCCGGTGGAACATTATTGGTTTCAGTAAAATTGAAGTTATCATTATTTGGTAAATAAATATGATCCATAGTTAAATCTTGAACGAAATTTATGAATTTATTTATAACTGAAAAATTTTAAACAATTTGATTTTTTTCGGAGGAGAAAATTTCAGTCGACTTTTATATACGTAAAATCATGATTGATAACTTTTACTTACTTTACTTTATATGGTCACTCCCAAGCTATGCATTGCTATAAGTGGACACTGATTAAATGTTTTATACACAACATTTAAATAAATAAGCATGGATTATCCATGATTCATGGCTGTTTTTTTTTATGCACGTTTCTGTTTTTTTTTACTACAAAATTTATTTATTAATTGTCACTGCATTAATCATCACACCTTATTTATATGGTAGGTTCTTTCGTTCTTTTCGAGACCACAACAATGCATAATATAAATAAATATTATACAGTACGAGTGTCAAGGTACGTTTGCATTGTCGATCCTATTTATACAGTAGCAGTAGTTTAAAATTTACCTATTGTTTGTCAAAGATTTTTTGATGATCATGGTTAAAATCGGTTTACTTTGAAATGTTATTCAAGATTTCTGAATAATCATCTCTTTAATGTAACAGTTCACTTTTTCAAAAAAAAAACCTATTCCCCATCTTAAAAATAATAAATTAATACTTTCTTGCTAGGAAATATATATATTTTTTTTTCAGAAATTTTTAAAATATTGAACTGTCATGTTATTGTGTTTTTTTAAAAAATTTTCAGTATTGCTAAAATAAAAGTTATTTGAATTTTGGATCTTTTAATGGACCCATAGTGAGGTGTTTTCCTTTTAACTTGTAATACAGGCAGCATTAAAAGTGATACAACCCACATATATATAGGCGTGATTATTTTTTAATCGAAAAAAAAAAATTAAAGAAATGTAAGAACGTTCTGCTGTGTATCTCTCTTTTTTTATATATATATATATATATTTTATTTATTATTATAATTAAAACAATAAATATATATAGGATTCCCAAACAGTGACGTATACCGTAATGCTATTTTAAAAATATTACCCTTGATTAAATATACTTTTTTAATAAATTAGACCCTCACAATCCAGATTTAACCTTTCAAAGATGACTCTGATGGCGTAGGAAAATTTTTAATGACACCAACAAAGACACGTTTACTTCTTCTCGCTAATGATTGTGATGACGGGAACACTAAACCACGCCGAAATAATGGATCGTAAGATATTTTGATTGTATACATTATTGCATTTATTACAGTATATGAGATTTCATTAAATTCTAATAAAGTATAAATTTTCCTTTATTGAAATAAATTGAAAAAAACATAATGATTTCGTATAATAGCTACAAGGATTTTAGTATCTCACCAACTTAAAAGGATTGTTATTATAAATCTAAATGCTTGCGAACTCATAAAATTATTAAGACAGATGGAATTGAAAAATTATGTGGTGGGTCATATCATGACCACATGGCTACAAAATTCCACATATATAAAAAACAAATTCAATTATTAAATTTATTAAATGAACTGAATCAGATTTTTTTTTTTTTTTATACAAATGACAAGGTACAAATATTTATTATATATTAAGATATATTAAGATCAAAGATCGAATTAATTTTTTATTTCCTTTTTTTTTTGCGATTATACATTAATGCATTCACGCAATAAATAAAAAACTAATTGAAATAATAAATAACAGAAAATAGACTTTACCAAAATAACATATATTAATTATTTACCCTGCAATAATCTGGAGGATTTTTATTTTCGTATAACTTTAGCTGCATCAAAAGCTTTTCGTTCAGCTTCTTCAAAGGCTACCTGCTCAACATATGGGTAGAGATATCTTGTATCCTATTATAAATTTCAAAAAATTAGATTACAATTATTATAATTCCAACTTTTCATTTAAAAACACTTTTGGGTGAATGCAAAAATGAACCCATTAATTTTAATTATGAGTCATCCTAATCTTTTTAATTCGTGAATATAACCTCAGTGACAATGTCAAAACAATATTATATTACAAAGACTTACATCTTCAGGTTTAGTCCACTTTTCTCTAGGCAAAAGTTCATTTCGTGTGCTAAGCTGATATGCTTGACGAATACGTAAAGTTCTTTGATCATATTCATGTTGAGGGATACGCCTCAGTGCTTCCTCTACAGTTGTACTTTCTTCGGCTATAATATCGTCATATCTCATCCCTTTAATTAAACATTTGTTAATTGTTTAAATTATAAAAAAAATATATATGTAAAATATAAATGAAATCAAAAAATATTCCATGATATATAAAACATACCAAGTTGCCTATACCCTGCGATATTTGTATACCAATTAGCAACTGGTTTCAAAAGACCGTAAAGGAAACGACTGTTTTTGACTGTATTGTAAAGCGTCGGATAGGACATTGTTTTTTTCTTTACTTTTGAAGATAATCCAAAAAGGATCAAAGAATTATTTATCACGTGGTCAAAACCAATAATGTAATATTTTTATGAAAATCAATTTACAAAGTTTCACAAGTTCAATTTATTAAAATAATATTACAATCATATGAAATTCGCGTTGCAGACATTAAAATTCTTTAAATATGAATATTTGTAATTTAAGTTTATGAACTTTTTTCTAATACAAAATTATCAATTATAGAACCTTCAAGATCATATGCTTTCCAAATTATTTTATCTGACCAAATTTCCATTAAAATATAATGATGCGTTTGTCTTATGACATTATAAAAAGACCAATCTTCTACTCTGTCTAAATCTAATTCACCTCCTGCTCCACCGATAATGGTGTAGACAGTACCATTCGATTGACCACGTTGATAATTATGTTGATGTCCACTAATTACAAGATCTACACCATGTTTACGAAATAATGGTGCAAACCTTGTTCGAACGAATTCACCCCAATGCTTTTCTTTTTTTTTATGCCAAGCAATAGGATCCCAAAATTCCATGAAAGGTGGAATATGTACTATAACTATTTTAAAATCTTTATTTTGTGTTTCTGGAGAGGAAAGCTCACGAGATAACCATAAATCTTGATTCATATCATCGATATTACTATCCAACACAATCCAACGAGTATTGGCGATCGTAAGTGAATACCAAGGTATATCCGTCGTGTATTTATATGACGACTTTGGATCAAAATCATGATTACCGTGAGCGTAAATTATTGGAGCGTGTTGTGCTAAATTATAATTTGTCAAAGGATCATAAAAATCTGTTTGCCATTGATGCAAATTGTCATATTCTTGTACACCATCACCTGCGTGTATTATGAAATTTGGTGAGGTTCGCTGTGATGCTAATTGAGCGAGTCGATTAAAGACGCTTAATCCGAATTGATTATCTGCAAATGCAACAATTTGAATTGGATATGTTAAATTGGGATCATTAGGAACAGAAGGAAAGAATTGGAAATAGGAAGAAATAAGTTTTGTGTCTACAGCATGTACAATCTCATATACATAGTGTCCAACTGATGTGATTGGTCCTATTATACCCTTATACACATAATGAGTGTTATCTATTTCTGATGGCTCTAAAATGCTTGATGTGTTGATTTTATTAACAATTGATTTTTCATACCATTGAATTTTAACGTTCTCTAATACACAATTAGTTTCCCACACTGCCATTACTTTTTGTGTATCAATCATAAATAAAATTGGATCTTTTCTTAATGAACAAGGCAGCCAACCATGATTATAAAGATAATTCTTAGATTTGTATTTTATTGTCGCTACAATCGTGCTATAAATGTGAAATAATGATAAAATTCGAAAAATAAATATACAAAGCACTAATGCAACTAAAAAGCGCCGCTTCAATATGCGAACATTGTATAACAACACGTGTATTACTCTTTTGAAAAGATTTGGACGTTCAAAGACTAAGTTCTCCATTGAAAGAAAAACATTTGTCAAAAAATGAGGCAGAGTTCAGTGTTACGTAAAAAGCAGTGATCCACGTTAGTGATATTCCAAAAAATTCATATGTTTAATATTTTTTGTGATAATTATAAAAAATTGCATATGTTCGACATTTTAATAGGTGTAGAAACTACTTTAACATAAAGCGAAAAAATGTCAAACGTAAAAGGTACAGATAAAGTTCTTGACAAACTTAAAGTTTCCGTTGAAGAAGGAAAATATTATGAAGCCCATCAAATGTACCGTACTGTCTGTAGACGGTAAGTTTTGACGCAAAATAAGTAAATTATAGAATTTATTTTATTGCTACTTCATTAATTCATTTCTTCTAAATATAGGTATATCAAACAAAAGAAATACAAGAGTGCCATCGATCTTTTATTCTCTGGCGCACAAACTTTACTTAAACATAAGCAAACCGGCAGTGGCTCAGATTTATCGTTGTATTTAATTGACGCGTACAATGAAGAAAAAATGCCAGTTACAGACGAATCGAGAGGTATTTAAGCTTTAATATATTTATTTTTTCAACGAACACTAGTTTTCTCGGATTGAATCGTTTTACCGCGTATTTTATTATATTTAGATTTTTATTTTATTTTATAAAGCTCGGATTATTCAGCTGCTAGAGCTTTTCCCGGCCGACGAACCTGGTCGAAAAAGATTTATTGATGCGTCTGTCAGGTGAACACGAATTACCCTTTATATATACGCTTTTTTTTTCAAAATTTCGAAATCTAATATTTGTCAATATATAATTCAGTTGGTCAGTAAAATTTGGTGAAAATCCTGCTGGAGATCCAGGATTGCATCATTATGTTGGTGAATTGTTTTGGAAAGGTATTATAAATAAATTAGATATATTGAAAATTTTGTTCTCAACATGTGATGTATTAAATTTTATTTCCATTGATTTTTTTATTAGACAAAATGTATTCTGAAGCTGAACCACATTTTCTTGCCGGTAATGCAGAAAGTAGTAAATCATATGGAAAAATGTTAGCTGAGTGGTCAGAAAAAGATCTTTCATCCAAGAGAGGGGCTTATATAGCCCGTGCAGTGTTGCAGTATGTTATTAATGAGAGATGAATTTTTGCATAATCAATATACTTTTAAACTGAAATTATTTAAAATATTTTAGATATTTATGTCTTAGGAGCATTCGTGAAGCAAAAAATTCATTCGATACCTTTATCGCGGAAGTTAACGAAAAACATCCTAGTATAAAATCAGGGACTGCACCATATCAACCAAAAATAACCGGGAATACAATTGAAATAACAATTTACGCTTTACCTTTATTGAACTTTTTGCAGTTATTGATTTTAACTGTTCAAAGAGATGCTGCAGATCTCTTCACTCAGTTAAGAACCAAATATAAAAATGACTTATCCATTGAACCTTCTTTTGATGATGTAAGTAAATTTCAAATAAATATATATATATATACCCTTTTTAAAAGATACTAATATAAATTAATAATATATTTAGTTGTTAAATAAAATTGGAGAAATATTCTTTAATTTACGACCGCAACGACCACAACAATTCAATATATTTCAACTTATGAATACTATATTTCCACAAAGTGCTGGATCATCGTCGTCTGGAGGATCTCATTCTAGAATTAGTTCTCCAAATGAATTAGATTGAAATTTCTATTATTAGATATTTATAAGTTTTGTCTATCTTACATGTAAAATGTTCCCGGTTTATGAATAAATGATGTTAGAAAGTAGTAGAAAAAGAATCTTATTTAATATTATCATTTTCGTAAAGGCAATTATTATAATTTATTAACTTAAAAAATTTTCTTGCTATTATAATAACAAATAAAATTAATTTAGCTCTTTCAATTAATAATGCATATTTTTATGATTTTATTTATCATCCTGCCTTAACAATATAATCTTTTACAAGTAGATAATACCATCAAAATGTCCATACCCTCCAATAATTTACCCTTTTTTGTTCATTTTTTGTTCATTTATACACAAACCAACCTTTTAAAGAAATAAATAAAAAACTATGAAAAAAAAAAAATAAAAAATAAAACTATAACCAAATAAATATTCTTTTATCCAAATCAGCCATCCTTTGCATTTAACCTTCTAACTAATATCTCATAAGTTAAAATCGTTAAAGCACTTGCAGGTACTGTTCTCAATAAATTTGTTGACATTCCTTTATAAAAAGCTAACCAACCTTCTTCATGATTTATTACTTTTACAGCATGAAATACTCCAAGATATTTAAATGGTTTACACGTTTGATTTTGTAAACGTGTACGAACTACTTCATGTGGATATGTTGCTATTGATGCTGCCATTTTTGAAACTGATGATGCGAACAGAATTGATAGATTAGTTAAATGATCTTTATCAGGTTGTTCTAAACAAAAAAAATAACAATAATAATAATTTAATTATTAGATTAGATGCATGATTGAATTTAAGTAATGATTCAATAAATTAAACTTACTTAGCCAAACTTTCAATTTCTCATATAAAGGAAATTGTACAGCTACATGACTTACACCCATTAAAGAAGGACCAAGACCTTTATAAAATCCCCTAATTCCTTCGGTTGTATATATGGTTTTAAAAGCGTGTAATGTATTCTTGTACATGTATGCCGTTCTTTCATTTTGCGTCTATATATATAATTTTTAATGTAAAAAAAAAAAAAAGAAAAGTTTTCATAAGATTAATTTGCAAATAATAAATCAAATTATGAAATTTTTTTCGAAAATGAACAAAAAAAAAAAGGAAAAAAATAATCGCCAAACGCGCGGCACTTTTATCTTAATTATTAACAAATACCATGAACCGTGTTTTTATCACCCATAATGGATTAGTGACTATAGTACTCGTGGCACCTGCGCCCATGGCCGCGAATATATGCACAACCCATTGGTGATGTCCGGTTCGTCCTATCACAAATTGGTTTCAAGAGCAAGGTAATAATAATGTTGTCTTATAAGTTCTTGCTTTAAAAAAAAAAAGTTCCAAAAAAAATAATAAAAAGTTTATAATATAAACAAATCGCGTACATTATATCAATCAATACATCTAATTATAATGTCCACCTTTCATTTGCTTCCAACAATTTAACTCCATCATAATAAATCACTCTTATTAAAAAAATTGACCTCGATTTAACCGTTTTTATTTATATAAACTAGTGATATGTTGTGTACATTATTCATATTTTTCTCTCTAAATTAATTATAATATATTGTTCCTTAAAGAATATCTCGAGAATACGAATATTACCTGTATGAGCACCCATTGCTGATTTGAAATAATCATATGCGCTGAAATAAATAGCCCACGTTGGGAGATATCCATATAATGTAGGTCCAAGCCCACGATACAACCCACGAATTCCTTCTTCTACCCATATACGCTTTAAAGTTCCTAGATAAACATTAATGGATTAAGTTAATTATAATTCAATTAAATTTATATAATAAATATAAAAAGAAATACTAAAAAATTGTAAAAAGGTTTCCAAGTATACCTCCTGTACCATTATATAAGGGTATGTTATGATCAACAAATTTGCCTTGGTTTTGTAACCTAGTTTTTACTACGTCTAAAGGACATGTTACGATAGAGCTGACACAGCCTGCAACAGCTCCAGCAATGGAATGCTTAATTTTGTCGGTTTCGGTAGGAAGGATTCCAAATTTTTTGTTAGTGTTCATGTATGCGAATTTGTTCAAAAAATATGGTCATCCCCATATCTTTTTACTAGTTTTAAAGTTTTTTGATTACGGTGGGAAAATTACCTTTTAAACAAATAATATAATGCATACATACTAAATCTAACAAATCTACCAATCATTTTGCTTATCATAAATGGCTTAGAATGGCTGATGAAGATCATCATACGCCGTTTTGTACGCTGTTCGTCATAAATTAAAGTTTCGACTAATTATGAATTAATCGTATTAATCGAATTAAGCCTTTTAAAGATAAAGTAATTATAATTATATATATATAACGGGTGGTCGGAAAGGCCCGACAAATTAATCTTATGCGCAGCAAAATAACTGATGTCAAAATAATTTCAGTTGTAACGCTATTAAATCAAAAAAGGATTTTGATATACTTTATATACTTTACAAATTGTGAGCAATTAAAAAAAAATTTGGCGATAATACCTGATTCAATGAAGCACTTTAAATGTGATCTTTGGTGATTTTACTTTATCTTTATTTAATGCGACATTTATTTAAATAAGATAATGTACGCGCGGTTTAAGTAGATACTTTTTCACAATTACGAGTGATCTTTATTATGTCAAAAATGTATCATTTGCACGTTGTATAAAAATAATGTAACCGTAATTAATCTAATCATTTTCTTCCAAACAATTTTATTTTTTTTTTTTTATTTCTCTAATATAATTTAGTATAATTTAGACAGGAAAAATTTTTCTTTTTTATTAAATCCTATAAAAGAAATGCAAGTTCCTATTATAAGTCGACTTAATTTTCGGGATTACCAGGCTTTGGTAGTTGGGTTGTTTTTCTTGTTTATTGAACGTTTGCTTCGTATAGTTACATATTGTTTACCTACTTTCGCTCTAGAATTTTTTAAGAGTCAAAGTCAAAAGTAAGTTCCATTTCTTACGAACATAATTTCACATCGTATAATTATTGATGAGTTGATTCTCTTAATCAGACTATACTCGATGAAACATAAAGATACTCGAACGGATCCTGTTAAAGCCATTCAATGTTCGACCTCCTTTCGGGAGATGGTCGAGTATTGGTATGTACCTTGTTTAATCATTCAATTGATACAATTGATACAATTTTATTAAAATCACAAAATCGATACTTTTTTTGATAATTCACTAGGGGATATAATATAGAAGAGCATATCGTAAAGACTCGAGATAATTATATCCTTGGAATTCATCGTATACCAATCGGAAGATCTTACGGTGATAGTCAATCAACAGAATCACATATAACATCTATATTCAATAATTGTGGTATTCCTCTTTCGGCCATTCGAACGAATTATTCACATTCAATAGGTGAGATAAAACCGGTGGTATTATTGTATCATGGACTTATGATGTGTAGTGAGGTATGGATGTGTAATATGGAAGAGGAAAGACAATTGCCTTTCTTATTAGCTAATGCAGGGTATGTACCTTTTAAATTTGTTCTGAATTTATATTTGTCCTAAATAAATTAATTTTCTTTTTTTTTTAGTTATGATGTTTGGTTAGGAAATGCTCGTGGTAATAAGTATTCCATGAAACACACAAAATATAACCCGGGCGAAAGTCGATTCTGGGAATATTCTATGGATGAATTTGCTCTTTTCGATCTACCAGATACAATTGATGTAAATATTTTAATATGGTTCTTTATATATTACGATAAATTATTAAAATTTTTTTTTTATTATTCCTAGTATATTCTTGGGATAACTGGTGCGCCATCACTTACATATATTGGATTTTCACAAGGAACTGCACAATCTTTTGCAGCTCTTTCAATTAACCCAGCGTTAAACAAAAAGGTTAATCTTTTTATTGCGTTGGCTCCTGCTACTAGTCCAACAGGTAAAGTAAATCAAAGTTTATTTCTTGAGCACTTTTATGCTTATCTTACTAAATTTTTTTTTTTCGTTTATGTAGGGTTGCAAAATCCTATTGTTGATGCTTTTATTAAAGCTTCACCCAACATTGTATTTCTCTTCTTTGGACGTAAAGCATTTTTAACAATGACATTGTTTTGGCAAAGAGTTCTATCTCCACTAATTTACACTGAACTTCTTGATAGATGTATGAAACTCTTATTTGGTTGGAATGGAAAGAATATGACTAAAGAACAAAAATCTGTATCATATTTTCATCTTTATAGTTTTACAAGTGTTAAAAGTTTAGTAGTAAGTAAATAACTTATTTAATTCTAATTAAATAATTTAATTAATTAAAAATCTTAAATTTTTTATTTAGCACTGGTTTCAAATTATTAGAGCAAATAATTTTCAAATGTATGATGAATTACCACCATATTCATCAACTACAGCAATGGGACATTATTGTCATAAATTTCCTACTCAACAAATTAAAACACCTATCGGAGTATTTTATGGTGGAAGTGATAGTTTAGTTGATATTAAAGTTCTTTTGAACCAATTGCCTAAACCTGTATTTACGAAAGAAATTCCACCTTATGAACATCTAGGTAAGAAATAATTTTGAATATTTAAAAGGATCTTTAATGTTTATTGAATTTTTTTTAAAATTCTTTTATTTTAGATTTTCTTTGGGCATCAGATGTGCATAAGACAGTTTTTCCTGATTTATTTGATTTATTGAGTAAATATAATGTACATCATAAAATCGACGAAGAAATTGATAATGAATATCAACAGATTAATTGAAAATAATATAATTATAAAATTATACTTATCATTAATTAGATGTAATACATGTTTTATTAGTAATAATTTTGACAGATGTAATTGGCATAATGTTTTTAACATGTCTCATTATGAAAAAAAAAAAATAAATTTTAAATAAAATTGTTTAATTTATTATAAGATTGTTTTTTACTTCTAGGAGAACATACTCTCTAATAAAAAGTTTAAAATTCTGAAAGCATGTCTTTAACAGCAATATAATATGGTTCTGGCACAAATTGCATCATTTCTTGTTTTGTAACCCATGCAAAATCTACAATTTCTTTTTGATCTACATTTACTTGTCCTGCAAATACATGAGCTTTCATGAAAAATACCTAAATAAAAAGAAATATTAAAATTTTTTTTTTCATTAAGGTAAATTTTAAAATTTATAAATCATACCATAGATCCTTTAATATTTTTATCTCTTGCAATAAAATCTCTTGGATAATTATATTTATAATATCCAATTGGTCTTCTACCTACAAACCAAACATCCATTTTATTACCACACTCCTCTTCCAGTTCTCTAGCTGCAGCCTGTTAAATATAATAAGACAAATATATTGTAAATATTGATGATTTTATTTTTATTACTTATTAAATTTAATAAATTTATTATAGATCTCACCTGTACTAAGTTTTCTTTTAAATTTACACCACCTTGAGGAAATTGCCAAGAATATTCATTTCGTGGTTTTTTTACTATAAGATATAAAGTTCTTTGTAATGCTCTATTCAAAGATTTTAAGTTATTATTTAAATCATCTTGTGTTATTCTACTGGCAATTTTAATTTCTTCTTCTTCAACATCACTAAAACTTTTATCATCGTTAATATTTTCATCTCTCTCTTCGATATCATCAGAATTCTTATCAGTATTAATTTTATCATTAAACCTACTGAAAATCGATAAGGCATTTTTTTTATCTTGCACTTTTTTTTCTTTCCACCTCTTTTCTGCTATACTGCCCTTTTTAAAATAAAAATCTTCAGGAAATGGTGGTGAATGAATTTGTTCTAATTTTTGTTGATATAAATAATATTCTCTTTCAAATGGGTGTGGATCTCGAAGAATTTGAGGTGGTCGTGTTAATACTATACCGCTTACTAATCTATAATTGTCAATTATCGTTGTCTCAGTTTCTGTTTGTTTGGGTTCCGGTCGTTCCGGTTGAGTATAAGAATATATCGAAGAAGAAATTCTTCTTATTTTCCCTATGTTAACATGTTTAATAAAATTCGTTTTAGTAACTGAAGGTATTAAGTAAGATATTCGAGGAGCATTCATTATTTGTGCTGATAATTTTCGAAAAAATTTTGTTGATAAATTTTTTTTAGATGCTAAGCCACCCTGATCACATGAAATAAATAAATAATATTTGTTATAATAATCTATTTAAATTTTTTTTATCCGCTATAAAAAATCCGAATGTTATCAAAAGCACTTTATTCAAGAATCACCTTAAAATATTCATTAACGAATTTTGGTAATAAAATTATATATATATTATTCATTTATAAAAGGTTTCTGAACGATTAATTATATATTTTTTCTCTTTCTTTCTCTTTATCTCTCTTTCTCTTTTGAATTAGCAAGACAATTACACATAAAACAAACACAAAATGTTACTAAACCTATTACGACTGAGGCAACTCGTGTTAAAGATAAACATGATGAATTTTGTCAAAAAATTGACTTAAAATTTTCCGATTCAAATTTGATACATCAAGTTTGTACACATAAATCAGTTAGATTAGTTGCATCTACAAATGAACGATTAGATTTTCTTGGTAAATTTGTTTTAGTGATGATAGTTTTTATTTTCAATCATTAATAAACGAGTTTTTCTTTCTCTCTTTTTTAAGGTAAAAAGGTCATTCAACTTTATGCAGCAGAGTATTTTATAGACAAAATTCCACCGGAAAACCTGAATGATCAAATTAAATTATACACATATGATTTGAACAAACTTGGGAAGATTGGAATAAATTTAGGATTAAATGAGTTATTATATTGGACTCCGGTAATGTAATTAAAATCTTGAAAAACAAATTGTCTTAAATATATAAACCTAATTCATATTTTTCTTTAGATTAATGAGGCGAAAATTTTTAAAGCAAAAGAAGAAGGGCGAGAAATACCACCTTCAGGAGAAGAAAGTGTTACAGGAAAAGCATTGAGAGCTCTTGTTGGTGCAATATATCATGATAAGGTATGACCAAATTTGAATAGTTGTTCATTCACATATTTGTTTTCTCATTTAAACATTTAAATGTGTTTTATTTAAGGGTGCTTATGCGGCAAAAAACTTTATTTATAAATATATTTTACCGGCTGAAAAAATTGATATTTAATTCTCATAATAAATCCTTAAAAAAATTATTATTTAATATATTATTTTGGTCTAAGTAATTCTTCTAATAGTCCTACTGTTTTATGATCAATCATAAGTATCTCATGTCCCATGATATTGTAAACATCACCGGTTTCAACAATTTCATTGGCAGTCAAAACATGAACTCTTTGCAAATTCCTTGATGCAAGATCCAATTCTTTTATATGATCCATAGTCAAAAACAAAATTGAATGACCTTGTTTTCTATCATCAGCAAGAGGATCCCACGCATTTCTATTCAATATAGACAACAAATCTCGTGTCTTGGATGTTTTTAATTTTAAATTTTCAACAATAAAAAGTTGATTTTGTGCAAATTTTGTTGCAAGAGCGGATCGTAAACCAAAAAGTTGTACTTGTCTTGGTAAATCGCTAGCATGCGAACGTGGTTTAGGTCCATGAGCGACACCACCTTATCCAACAAGATAAATAAAATTTATGCATATAAAATATATTCGAAAACACATCAATTAAGGAAAAGATACTTACCACCTCTAAATTGAGGTGCTCGGTGACTTCCAACTCTAGCCTTTCCTCTTCCCTTTTGTGGTGCCCATTTTCTAGTAGTTCCTCTTACTTCACTTCTATTTTTGGATGAATGCGTTCCCTGTCTTAAACAATCACGTTGCCATACAATTGCTCTTTGTAATAAATCTTTTCTAATTGGTGCTGCAAATACTTTTCGGTCCAAATTTATTATTCCTAATGGTGTATTCGTCTCAAAATCATGAATCCATGCTTGAATATTCGTTGGCAAAGGCGAGACAGCTTAATTTAATACATAAAAAAATTATGTTAATTATATAAATGAAATAATTGGAAAGACAGAAATGTCAAAATCACCTTTGAGTACAACTTTCGGTTGTGTTGAATTTTCTTTAGTCAGTATTTTCTACGTTTCAAGCGAATTAATATAAAAAAATGAATAAACGACTATATATGTACAATAATTACCTCAGGAATAAACTTGGTGTGCAACCTCCGTTGGTTTTGCCATTGTTTTAATAATAATGTTCTCCATTCTTTCGCCCACATAGATGAAACAACTATCTTTGAATTGAGATCATTTATTTTTGCAGGACTGATTATCAAGTAATTCAATAACTCGTAATATGATTGGTGGACATTTTATCAGATATGTAAATACTAAGCAAAATATCAAATATTTTTTTTAGAAGCTAACGGCTAAAATGTTTATTTTTCACGATATTCATACATAAGAGATGGAATTGGATTATGACGCTTCTGTTAATTGATTGTTTCTCCGGATCAATAGTCAATCACATCAAAAAGTTAACCAATGTATTTAATATAATAGATAAATTAATTATTCATTTTTATTCGCTTTATTTTATCATTATATGAATATCATTGTAAAACTAAAACAATGAAACTATAATACATTAAATGATTGATACTTTTATGATACAAAAATAAGTTTTTTTTTTTAATTATTATTTTCATTAGTTTGATTAGTTTGATTTTCCAACTTCTTTCTTCTTTCATCAGCTATACTAAATATTTTCATTATAAAATTTTGTTTTTCTGTGTCAAGATTTTTTGTAAGAAGGTTATATGAAGCTGGATAATGTTGTTGAACGCCTAACAGAGTTTTTAAAAGAATAAAAAATTAGATTAAGAATTATAATTCATGTTAATTTAATGACATTCCTTGATCTCATTGATATCTTACCAACAAAAACTTCATGGAATTTAATATAAACATCAATTTTATCTAATGGTGATTCATATAATACTTCTTCTTCCAATTCTTCTTCGTCACTATCTGTCGCACGTGCATTCCTTGCAGCCTAAAATTATAAGATTATAATTAAGATCAGCAGAGAATAATACAAAATTGGCTAATTAATGATTAATTAAATTAATTTACCTCTTGTGCCAAAAATTCCAAATATTCTGTATCGTCATCATGCACATTTTCATCATCTTTAAATGTAATAAAAATTACTAAATAAAAATAATCTCAAATATAAACAGACTTTCTTTGTAAATGTGAATACCTTCCCAACCATCCTCGTCACCAATTGCTTGACCGTCCTTGTTTTTAGATTCTCCTTCAGTTTCATCATCATCATCTTCTTCGCTTTCATTCTCGTACATCTTTTCCATTTCATTTCGAACTAATAAATTATTAGATAATTGATTATCAATATTCATCATGAATCAATAGAGTATTCCTAGAGTGATGATTTTATAGAACTTACTTTCTTCAGCTTTTGGTAAAGAATTAAATATAGTCAAAATTACTCCCAAAACTTGGGGCCAACCGGCTTGTAAAATGGATGGTAATTGTTCAACAGGTATTTCCATTAAAGAACATAAAGTTACAACTACTAACTTCTTATCATGAACACGTGAAAACCTTTTGATATTATGAAACCATATATTAAAGATTACTTGAGTTAAATTGCGCTCTTCAAGAATATGAAGAGTCAAAAGTGGATTATAGTATAGACAGTTTATCACCTGAAAAGTATTAAAATTAGTTACATTACCACTTTAAAGTTAAAAATGTGTAGCATAATCTTTGTAACTTACTGCTTCAATACAATAAAATTTAAAATTTGATAAAGATATATTTTCTGTATTAGATAGATAGTTAAAGACCAAATCAATAAATGGTCCTACATACTTAAATAATAAAAGGTTTTAATATTAGAATAAAGAGTCTATATGATTTTTCGAAAAATAAAAATATTAACTATCCGTACCTGATCTACACTTCCACGACAATTTAATAATACAGATTCAATAAGTTTACAACCACAGACGCGTTCGCTCTCATTTAAACGATCACTTGTCATAACCTACAATAAAATATTTGTTAAAAATCAAATAGAGTAAAAAAAAAAAAAAAGTAAACTGAAATTGTATTAATTTACCGTTTCGACGATATCATAAACCATCCTTTGTAAAGTAGGATTTTGGACGAAATATGGAGTTCCATATGATATGTAATTATCCAAGGATGGAAAAATTTCTGAATTTAATCAAACCAAATAATTATTAAATATGTACAGTTGAATAATCATATTATAAAAAGTAACTCTAAGATACCTTCAATGTAATCTATTCCTGTATCTTTGAATGTTTTATAAATTAATTCAAAAATTCCCCACATTGTTGGTGAAATCTGTTTCGTGGAGAAAGTACAAGTGTCGACAATATCAAAGATGTCTTCATACAAATCTAAGATATTAAAAAAAAAACAAGGTGAATTGAATTACAATTATTACATAATCATTATTTATTGTTATTAATCTCACCTATAATTGCATTATCAAGCGAAAACGTTATAACAGGTAGTAACGCATTTTCCAATTGAGATAAAAGCTCCGGCCTCTCCAAACTCAAAAGTAAAGTAGTAATGGTCTTGAGTACACCCGAAGCAGCCATTGTTTTATCACTAATATCTAGTTCTGTTGAGAGTTCGCCACTCACAGGAACAGCTGCGGAATCCTGGTAATCTTGCATAATACGTAGGAATGTATTTCTCTATATATAATATAAAATTTATATTATATTTCTTTTATAAACGGAAAGGAATTATTGAATTTATAACAATACCAGCTGTTCAGTAAGCTGAATAGCAAATGGAGTTAGTTCTTCTGAAAATACTTCGACAAATTCTTCCATAACGCCTGATAAGGTATCAGCGTCAATCTCATTGGTAAGATTAAGGAGTTCTAATTATAAATTAATATCATTCAATAAATAAATAAATAAATAAAAATAAAAAATATTTTATAAGAATATTTATATAATAAAAACCTTGCATGATCATCGGAAGACTAGGAATAAGCGCGTTTCTTACTATAATGGAAAATATTAACAACATTATATATAATGCAATGAAGAGGATATTTGAATAATAAAGAACATACCTGATTCGTGTTGTATCATATATTGAAGGGATAAGCAAGCTTGAACCCTAACAGGAAGCTCGGTATCTCGCATGCAGGTTGCAACCCCTCGAAAAGCGGTACCTAAATTTGCCTTATTCTCGAAATCCATTTTGCTGAATCTTATCAACATGTCACATGCCTAGTTTTAACAAAATTAATTATATAAAACCAAATTATCATGAATAGTCAAATGATAGAATCATTTTTAACAACAAACGTACTCTCGCTCTTAAGTATGGATATTGACTCTGAAATTCTGAAAACACATAAGCGGTAAAAAAAGATTCCATATGATGAGCTATTCCTGATTTTTTGCGTAAAATTAAATCGGAGATGCACCCAATCATTTTTAAAGCACCATCCTTCTGACGTGGATTCTTAGATTCAGGTGGAGCATCCCGATAGGTGTCGAGCACATTATTAATAAAATTCAAAATCTTTTTAAATATAAATTTGTTTCGATGTTTTGCTAAATTCATAAGAAAAGTTATGGTTGCAGCGACTGGAGAAGAAAAGTCCTCCAAAGGATCTAATTTCTTATGAATATAATCGACAGGGTCATCAACCCATAATTCTTCATCTTCTTCAGAAAAGCACAATTGAGGAAATATAAAATGTGATACGAGGGTTTCAGCATATGGCTTCATTATTTGCCAAGTAAGTTTATGTGTAAGGCTAAAAAACGAAAAAGATATAAAAAAAATTTCTTTAATAAAAAAAAAGGAAGTTAATAATTTAACAAGTCACTTACGCGTCCCTGAAAAATTCGGCAAAAAAGAATAACATTTTTTGGCTTAACCAAATTTCTTTTTTAATCCACCGTTCAGTTTGTTGAAGATAAACACGTAATATTTGAGGACCAAACTGTTGAATAAAATTTTCTGCAAATGTCGTATATTTTTTTGAAGATTGCCCAAGTTGAGCTGGATTTCCATATCTTGAGAAAAGCCTATTCAAATTTTGACACGATCGTCTTTTTACTCGATACCATATAAACTTTTGCCTTTCCTCAAGATCTTCGGGTAACATTTCTTGAGGAACGGATTTCTCAACTATTTGTAACATTAGAGTAACCCATGGAACTAAAGAAGAATTATCTTGAAGATGTTTTGCAAGCTCATACTAAAAAAAAAAGATTCAGTTATCATACGATAAAGTTAATTTCAAACAATATATAATAATTACTTGTGTCGCTATATTGTAAGTCTTTACAATTATTCGCAACATTTCAGCAGCATCCAAACTATTCTCATTATACAGTGATTGCGCCATTTGTAATGTGATCGGAAAGGTGGACTGAATTATTTCAACTAGAGGAGAATTATCTTCGGTCCCCCTCCATCTAATAAAGAAAATGTAATATAATTCAATAATAAGCTTAGTAAATTAAAAAATTTTTTAGAATCATTGATACTTACTGATATACTTTAACGACCTGTTGTAAAGCTAGTAATCCAACATATGCCATTTTAGCATCATTAGTGCCCAAAAGGGCGTGTACTTGATTCATATAGTCAGTCCATTTGTTTGGATAATCACATACTAAAACTCGATTCAAAGAATCCAAAAGTTGAACTCTAAGTAAATTTTTTTGTTAGAATCAATCAAATGATTAGATATCACAATGAATAATATGTATCTCACCTCACAGGATTAGGCACTGTTACCAAAATACGCAATATGTTTGCTTTAAATGTTTCGCGGTCTTGTTGATCAATTGGAGTAATATTATGTGTCGGCAAATCTTCGGAAGTCCATGAACTTCTGACCCGATTCTTAAGATATATTGAAACTTTTAAATTTAAAAGAAAAATGAACTTACAAGAAAAAAAAAAAATAGAAATAACTTTTAATAAATTACAAAATATAGACCTTACCAGCTTGTTTTGTCTCTACTTCAGTTTCTTCCGAGCCTAATATCTGAACAAGTATCGAGATAAAGCCTGGTGTATCTTCCACCTGTTCGAAAGAAAATATTCAATATCAGATATAGATATTTTATTACTTATTAATGTCAAATCTTCGAAAATGTACCTGTCTTAATTGTCCTTCAGCTTGCTTTTGCACATTGGGATCAGAGTGATATGTTGCGCTGAAGAGTTGATATACTGTGTGTGTATCCATTTTTATGAATTATAAAATTTGATCCTCTTTTTNNAAAAAAAAAAAAAAAAAAAAAAAAATTTACGCGAACTAAAAGTTTTATGAAATCGATTTGATTGGTCAATTTATGTATAATTTCGTGATTATCATAATCTTTTTTATTTTAATGGAATGTCATACTTATTTTATACGAAACATAAGTTAAATTAATTGCTCTCCTTTAAGCCAAATAAAGAAATTGGCTTATATCAACTGTCCTAACTGTTCTTCTAAACGTTCGGGATTAATTCTGAATCCTGTTATTGTAATTCCGAAGATCATTCAAAATTTGTAAATGTGCTACATGCAGGTCATGTTATAAAAAAAACGCGAAAAAATATACGTGATGACCTTTAAAAGTATTAAGTTCCTATTCCATGGTTGATTTCTTAATGCCGCCCGAAGGCGGCAAAATTTTGTTGTACAACTTGTTGAAAAAAACACCTGATCAATTGTTTTTATTGTTGCTATAACGATTACAATCGTAGTACAAAGTGATAATCCTTCTGAACGAATTCTTGGCGATGTTAGATAATAAATTCACCAAAGTTAGACAAAATAATGTTTCAGGGGTCCTTCTTCATTCGGCAATCAAACTTAAAATATGTACAAGTTTCAAAGTTGGCGCCCAATGTGTGAAAAGTGCATGTTTTATTTTTTATACTAAATTTGGAAAAAAATATATTTTTAAATTTAATGACATATATAAATAAGTTACCCACATCGCTATTTTTGCATCTCATACATAATTACCACTGAAATAAAATAAAAGTCACATTAGCTTAGTTTGCATAAATATTTATATAGTCTAATATTTTTTTATTGTCGCACCACGTAAAAAACTTCAATAACAAAGCGAGGGTATTCTTCTTTCTAATAACTACATTCTCTTTTTGCCTTTTATCTATTACCTAGTAATTAACGTTCTTTCTTTTGTTAATCCCTTATAGACTCGACTTACATTTTATACCGTTATTCTTCAGAGCTCATTAATTTCTCTTAGTATTAACACTAGACTATTTGTAAATTTAAAGGTAGGGAACTGGTTTTTTTAAGCTCAACTTAGAAGACAATCTAAAGTTCTGATAGTCTCAGGGATTCTGCAGCAACTGTGCCAGACGTCTAAGTTACACGAGAGTTTCTTTGTGCCAACTGCTCTTTTTAAAAATTCTGGGAAGTTACTTCAACCTTTAAATTAACTTTATTTTTTCTTATTACGTAGTGTTAATACGAGAAAGCAAGCTCTTCCTATACCAACTTGTTCGACAATCATATAATTTTACATAACGTATTAGCTTATAGTATTTAAGCTTTTATGTTATATATACTTTAGTATCAAAATCATGTCTTACCGTCAAGATCCATATTACAATAATGGAGGGTATGCTGGTGGATACCAACAAGGATCTAATCCACGAATGCCAAATGATGGCTATAGAATTCCAAATCGCGGCCCTTATTCAACACAAAATCCAAATATAATAGGTATTTATCTACTTTTATATGTTATTTAGAATTATCCTATGCTAATGAGATAAGTGAAAAAAGGTTTCAATTTTATTTCGTATGTTTCTAAAGACCAGTTAGAATTTTTAATATCTGAGGGAATTTGAAATGGGGTAATATGAATATAAAAATAATGAGTATACTTTTTAGGTTCGGCTATGGGTACATCAAGTGGTCGAGCAGCAGATGAGGATGACAACATATCATTAGGTTCTTCTGTTTATTCTCAGCCTAGTGTTGCCGGATTTACACCTTCAAATAATATAGATAATATGCGATATTACCAAGAACAATCCTTAGAAACGACAGAACCACGTCGCCAATCATTATTATATAACGAATATAGTGATTATCCACCTCCACCTTCTCCCTTTGCTGCTTCTACAAACACACATAATAGTGGAACAGGGCTTACAGCAGGTTCATCCCAAATAGGCTTACCATTAATTGATCAAAATGAAAATAATTATATGCCGGAAAATATGGAAGGAAATCGTTATCAAAATACACAACCACAATTTGATGTTTATAATGATTTCAATAATAATTATCAAAATGATGAAAAATATGATGAGGAATCACGTCATGATACTCTTACAGGACCCGACGGAGCACACGATCCCAATTCATATGCCATGAATATTGATTACACCGATAATAGGGATTTTTCGGGTAATGGAAAGGCAGCTCGACAATCAATGACCGGAGAACATTATGTAGTACCCCCTAAAAAACGACGATGTGCTTTTTGTTCAAGAAAAACCTGTGTTATAATAACTTTTACTACTTTAGTGTTTTTGGCAGCTGGCATGTTTTTTGTATGGCCACGCATTCCTGTAGTTAACTTTTCATCACAACCAACGGCATTGGGAGATGCAAACATTACTATAACTCCTGCAGTTGTAAATATGCAAATGGGTTTACAATTTGAATTGGACAATACGGAGAATTGGTTACCTTATAATTTCAATTCATTTGATGTTAATGTAAGAAATTTTAAGAATTTTGAGTTTGAATTTATTCCTTCGCATTTCTAATCTTTTTTATTTTTATTACTCTATATAGGTGTTCGATGCAGCAAATCTTAATTCAAACAATCCAATTGCTACTGGTAACAAAAAAGGCTTTTCGATTCCAGGAAGAGCAAAATCGACAGTATCAATTCCTACTTCATTCTATTATACCGCTTCAGCGCCGACTGATTCATTACTTAAAAGTTTTGTAACTGCATGTACTCAATCACCAGACAATGAGCAAAAAACGACTTTAAATTTTAGAGCTGAAGTGACAATGCTTATTAAGGGATTAGATTGGGTTAAAAAACCAGAAATAACTGTACAACTCGGAGAATTACAATGTCCATTTAATATACCACGTCCAACACCGGGACCTGCACCGGGAGTCGATCCTACACAACCCATAGCACCACCTACAGACCCTGCTGCGCAGCCTGCACCGGGAGCTGCACCAGCAACTGACCCTGCTGCGCAACCACCAGCTGGGCAACCTGCACCGGGAGCCGCACCAGCAACTGACCCTGNTGCGCAACCACCAGCTGCGCAACCTGCACCAGGAGCCGCACCAGCAACTGACCCTACTGCGCAACCTGCACCGGGAGCCGCACCAGCAACTGACCCTGNTGCGCAACCACCAGCTGCGCAACCTGCACCAGGAGCCGCACCAGCAACTGACCCTACTGCGCAACCTGCACCGGGAGCCGCACCAGCAACTGACCCTGNTGCGCAACCACCAGCTGCGCAACCTGCACCAGGAGCCGCACCAGCAACTGACCCTACTGCGCAACCTGCACCGGGAGCCGCACCAGCAACTGACCCTACTGCGCAACCTGCACCGGGAGCCGCACCACCAACCACACCTGCAACCGACCCTGCTCCCGCAAACGGTGGACCATAATTTATGTAAAAAAAAAGGATATATATGATAATAATGTATACTATTTTTTATTTATATGTTTTGTTGGACATTATGATACTAATTTCGTTTCATCATTAAATTGTGCATAGTTCTGTGAACTATAACATAATAGAATATCCTTCTTTCTCATCATTTATAATAAAATAATAATAATAGTATTTTACACATTTTTTAAAAATTGGTTTCCTTTCGAATTAATAAGAATTACGTGTAAAAAGGAAATTGTTAGAGATTTAATAAAAAATAATTTAATTAATTTTATCTCTCATATCTTTCTTTATATTAATCATATTTACATTCCTACAATCTCACGGATCACTCTTATATCTCAAAAATAGTATATATAAATATATTTTATACATTATATTATTATAATATATTACTATATTAATTTCTACAAAAAACTATTACATCACCTTTTCTTCTCCAATCATCAATAAAATGTGAATTAAAAAATCTTGCACACTAAATTATTAGATTAAGTTAATTAATGTAGAATTATGTAGAATTATTTATTATTTTATCAACTTACCTCTCTGTAATCTAATTCTTTTAGGAAAGGATTTAAATCGTTTAATAATGCTTCAAAAATTATCAAATAATTTGGCCATTTACGAAGTGTTAAAATAGTAGACTCTTTAGATGATATTAAATTAATTGGTTCGAAATATTTCTTAAGGAAATCATGTGGATTAGCATAAAATTGATCGGCTTCATCAACATAATTTTCAATATCAATTTCTTTACTAAAATAAATAAATTTTTAGAATTTCAAAAGTGTAAAAAAAATGCGTCGTTTATATAAATTACCTACCCTATTAAAGGAGGATCACAAGTTAAATACCACATAGATAAATTAAAATGAAAATTACTATAAAAAGGAGTAGAGTTACAAGGCATCAAAAATCCAATTTCACGAACTTTTCCTAATCTGGCCTCATTTCTTAAATAATCCATAACATCTACAACACCACGTTGATGTACGAAATTCGCATAATAAGCTAATGGTATATTAGTAATTATCAAAAATATCACTGTTATTCTCAATATTTTCTTTTGATATCTCAAAGAAATTCCGTGTAAACAATATCCTGCACATATAACCATAATAGGTAATAACGGATATATAAACCGAAATTCTTTATGACTTAATAAACTATACCCAAATACCACTAGTATCATTAACCAAACCAACGTTTTAATGGATTGATAATGATAAAAAGAATTTTTATCGGTATATATGTCATATATGCCTTTAAGCATGAACGGTAATAATGTGGTTGTGATAAATGGTATACCCTGTGATAAATACCAATGCCACGGATGTGAACCATAAAATAGTGAAATTGATTGTATTACATTAACATACAAAAAGTTAATCGGTACAAATACTATTTCACCATAAAATGTATGATCAATTAAGACTATCGTTAAAATCGCAATAATCCTAAAATAAATAACAAATTAAATTTATATACTGGTTTAGATAACAAATACTTTGGGGACTTACGTGATAAACGTCGTGTTCAAAATAATAGAGATAAAATGTTCTTTTGTTTCCCATAATAATTGTATACCGAGAAAACCCCAAATAATAACATTAGTTGGACGAAGAATACAACAAATCGCTGCTAAAGTTAGCGAGACGCGTAGAGTCCTTTATAATTAATATAAATTTTTAATTAGTAATTAGTACATACGTGTCGTAATGTTCATGAAAAAAAGTTATACTTTATTCGATCATTCCAACTAATCATTGAAAAAGAGGGCCATGGCCAATAATATAATGCTACTGTAGTCAGTACTGTTTCAATGCTATTTGATAACATTCTTATTGAACAAAAAAAATTAAACCAAGAGATAATAGAACAGAAAAGCTATTATAAAAATTACGCATCAAATTTATTATGTTATTAAAGTTTAATATGAAGAAATTTTTTTTTTTTTTATCTAAGAAAAGAAAGGATACAGCCCAATTTGCAATTGATTCATTAAATAGCTTTTTTGCTAATCGATAAGTATATAAATCTCCTATACCTGCGAACACTGCTTGAAAAATTCGTGGAGCATATATCTAGTTAAAAATGAGTTATTATATATCAATATAAAAACACATTGAAATATCAATCAATTCTTTGTATTATGATATTACAAATAAGTCTCCTTTGTCGAGACCAAGAATTGCCAAACTTTTATAAAGAGTTGCAAATAATAAAGGATGAGCAACACTCCTTATTTTCTCCTTCCACTCCCAGGTCAAATATCCATATGTAAAAATTTATTAAGAAATAATATAATATACAAAGACAAAGAAAAACAATAAAGTAGTTTAGGATATCCAAAAACTATGTAATGACCAACTTCAACTGATTGCCAATATTCATCGGGATTGAAATATGTTTTCGTACATATAGCATTTATTATCCTGAATAAAATTAAATAATTTAATAATCGATTTTGATTATTAATTAGGTTTAATGTCTTTTCTTTTGGACTTTCTTCATTTTCTTCAATAAAATTTTCGTTTTGTTTATTTATGTCGGTTTTTTTACGATACATGTTTAATTTATGATTGTCACGGGAATAGAACTTATGAAATAAATTTGGTGTTACAAGATATTAAACTCATCCAATTATAAATTGAAAAGATTGAGTTAAAAACTTTTAGATCTCGGAAAAATTAATTTTTTCATTTTAAAGAACGTTTATATTAAAGATGGCTTCAGCTATATTTGTATTAGATCTCAAAGGAAAGGTTTTGATATCACGAAATTATCGCGGAGACATACCAATGTCTGCCGTTGAGAAATTTATGCCACTTGTGTTAGAAGCTGAGGAAGAGCAAGCTCCGACTCCTTGTTTTACATATGAAGGTGTAAATTATTTGTATATACGACATAATAATTTGTATTGTATCCTTTTCTCGAGAAAATAATTTTTTTTTTTTTTAAATTTTTTATCTGCCTGTTTAAAAGTATATTTGTAAATTCTAGCGTGATTTAGGTTGAAAAATAAAAATAATAAAATTCACCTTACAGATAATTAAATAAATATTGTTTTCCTTCACACATATTTATAATTTTGTTCTGAACAGTGTTGGCTTTAACAAAGAAAAATTCAAATGCTACAACAATTCTTTTATTCCTTCATAAATTGACAGAGGTAATTTAAATTTGAATTGAACTTTCAATTTACTAAGAAAAATATTTACGTCAATTTTTGAACTTTGAAATTTTATAAAAAGGTTTTTACAGAATATTTTAAAGAACTTGAGGAAGAATCAATTAGAGATAATTTTGTAATTATTTATGAACTTTTAGATGAAATGATGGACTTTGGTTACCCGCAAACTACTGAAACAAAAATATTACAAGAGTAAGTCAGAAATTATTAAATAGAGTCTCTTTTTATTAATAGAGGGTTAACTTATTTTAAAATTATAATTAGGTATATAACTCAAGAATCACACAAATTGGAAATTCAAGTAAGACCACCAATGGCTGTTACAAATGCAGTATCATGGAGATCAGAAGGAATAAAATATAGGAAGAATGAAGTATTTTTAGATGTAATTGAATCAGTAAATTTATTAGTTAATGCAAATGGAAATGTATTACGTAGTGAAATTCTCGGAGTAATTAAAATGAAGTGTTATTTAAGTGGTATGCCAGAATTAAGATTAGGTTTAAATGATAAAGTTATGTTTGAAAGTACTGGACGTTCTACTTCAAGAGGAAAAGCTATTGAAATGGAAGATGTTAAATTTCATCAATGTGTTAGATTATCTAGATTTGAAAATGATCGTACTATTTCTTTTATACCCCCTGATGGCGAATTTGAATTAATGAGTTATCGTTTGAATACGCAGGTAAGATAGTTTAAGGGTGTTCTGAAGAATATTTGTTGAAGATGAACTAATCGGATAATTTATTAGGTTAAACCTTTGATTTGGGTTGAAGCTCTTGTAGAAAGTTATACTGGATCTAGAATAGAATATATGATTAAAGCAAAAGCTCAATTTAAAAGACGTTCTACTGCAAATAATGTTGAAATAAATGTTCCTGTGCCTGACGATGCTGATTCTCCAAAATTTAGAGTGAGTAAATTAATCTTTGTATTTTATTTTAAGAGTAAAGAATTATATTTAAATCTTCTATTCTTTTTAAAATATTATCTTATTATAGAGTAGTATTGGATCTGTTCATTATGCTCCAGAAAAATCATGTCTTGTATGGAAGATTAAACAATTTCAAGGTGGTAAAGAATTTTTAATGAGAGCTCATTTTGGTTTACCTTCTGTTAAAAATGGTAAGTACTAAAACTTTGAGGAACAGGTGTTACTTTGATATATTATTAAAAATAAATTAATTTGTAGTTGATGATCCTGATAAAAAACCTCCTATCGGAGTGAAGTTTGAAATACCATATTTTACAACTTCGGGTATTCAAGTACGTTATTTAAAAATTGTTGAAAAAAGTGGTTATCAAGCTTTACCTTGGGTTAGGTATATTACTCAAAATGGAGGTAATTGTCAAAAAAAAATATATATATATATATATATATATACTGCATATTTTGATTCTAAATTTTTTTTTTTTTTTTTTTTTAGACTATCAATTACGTTTACCAGAAAGTATTAAAAATAATAAAATGACTCCTATTTAATAAGAGCGCGTTTAAGAGTAGACTTCTTTTAAGAGGGGAAATTGTAATAAAATTTTTGGTCGGTGGAAGGACCGATTATTTATTTATATTTATTCCAATTTTAGATAAAATAATTTTGTTATAGATTTAGATGTCCCGCCCTTTTACAAAAATCCTAAACGCTTATACCTAAAAAAAATTTTTTTATAATAGAATCCTTAGTTTAATAGTTTAGAATTTCGGCTGGCATCTTTATTTATAGATAAACTTCAGTTACCGAACAATTTTATTTTTTCCTCAAATATTTGCAATATTTCATCTTTAATAATAATTTTTAAATTGTTATAATGAAATAAATTATATTTTTATATCTATTTTTTTCATTAAATTTTACTCATAAGAAAATAGGTATATATAATAAATCATGGTCCATCCACATCTATTTATCTTTTTAATACATATACTTGTTTCCTTTAAATAAAATGGATGGATTTAACTAAATTCTATACATTTACATCAAAATTTCATTATGACAATTAGTTCTCAATTCTTTATGAGGTAATACAATACAATTACGAATAATAATTTCATCTTTGACCATAACTTCATTGGCTATAAATAAAAGCTTAGAGGGTTAAATTTTCTTAATTAAATTAGAATAAAAACTTAATTGAAATATTACTTACCGAGAATAGTGATTGATTGAAGTTTTACACCATTTTGTGTAATAACAGTTTGATCATTCGTTATTGGTGTACCTTCAACGCGAGCCCAAGTTCCAATTTTTGAACCCCACCCAATAATACTATGTAAAATACAACTATTCGCTTTAATCTCTACATTATCAAGGATAATTGAATCCTTGATACGAACCCCTTTACCCACAACTGCACGAGGACCTATAGTTACGTTTGGTCCAATCTAATCAAAGTATAATATTAATAATAATAATTAGAATAAAATAAAACATTTTATTAAGAAATAAACCTTTGCACTGGGATCAACAAATGCTGTAGGATGTTTATAAACACAACCAACAATCGTAGGTCCACCAGATTCATTTTTTAATAGTCGATCAGGATTTGTTTTCAAATATTGTTCTAGATATAATGCATTAGCAGGAACTGCAGAACTTTTATAAATTGCTTGCCGAATTAGGTTATGTTTTAATATAACAATAAAACTCGATAATTAAAATTTTATAATTACTTACCCAGCAGTTTTAATTTGTCTCCAAAAGTCATTTGTAACATAGACAAATAATTTCTTAGATACAGCCAATGGACGAAATAAATCTTGCTCTAATCGAAGTTTATCATCTACTAACTGATCTGGGCTTTAAATTATAAAATTAAGTTAAGGAAATCTTAAGCCTATCCTATTATTCTTTAAAAGAGAAGCTATAAAAGGATACTCGACTCGGAGTTGTTTATTTTGCATGGCCTTTTTCATTTCATCGAAAATAGCACAGTCAAATAAATAGATTCCACAACTAATCAAATCGGAAATAAAATTTTCTGGCTTCTCAACATAATGTAAAACTTCATTATTTTCAGGGTTAGCGACAAGACATCCGTATCTTGTTGCAACTTCACGAGCAACCTAATAAAACAATTTATTTATAAATTGGAATGTAAAATAATAAACTCTCTTTTATAATACATTACCTTTGTACCTAATATCGTACATAAACCTTGATTTTTATTATGGAATTCCATCATTTCATTCAATGGAAAACTACAAGCAACGTCCGCATTAAGTACGAATATTTGTTGTGGATCACCTCGTTGAATTTCATCTCTAAAATGATAAAGTCCTCCAGCAGTTCCCAAGGACTGATACTCTCGAAGATACCTAAAATACAAATTTTTAAGAGTTAATCAATCTTGAATTAACGCGATTTATCATTATAATTAGATTCATTTATTTACCGAATATTAATTTTTGGGAATTCCCTTACAGCATCATCAATAAATCTTTGAAAAATTGAGTCCTCATAAAACCCAATCAATAAAACCTCTTTCAAGCCTTCAATTTTAGACAATGCTTCCAAATGATGCCAGATGATTGGGTGACCTGCCACTGGAAACAAAGGTTTTGGAACATTAAGAGAAAGTGGTCGAAATCTCGTACCACGAGAAGGCCCACCGACAAGAATAATAGCTTTATACATATTAATAAATTTAAAATAAAAAACTACGATTTTGAAAAAGCAATTTTTCAATCAAATTAATGTGATCGTACATATTGCATAACTCGGTGCACCGATTGTGTAATTTTATAAAGATTTGTTTTTTTAAAGGTGAATATATTAGCGAAAAAAATGGGAATTTCGGATAAAGAATCACGCGATCAAATTTTACGAGGAGCTTTGTATTCAGGTATAAAAAATAATTAAGCTTTAGAAAAATAATTGTAATTACTAAAATAAATTTATTTTTTTTTAAGCTGGAGTGGGAGCAACTACCGGATTTTTAGTAGCGTATATAAAAAATAAGCCTAGAATTCATTATACGATATTCACAGGAATAAATTGTGGAATTTTTGGGCTAACATTTTTCAGTAAGCGAAAAGTTTTGAAAAAAAAATGGTTAATTAATTTTTAATTTAATTTTCTTAATCTGAATTTGATAGGTATTAGAGATGCTTGTTTGTCTTTTCAAAAAAGTAAAAATCCTGATTATGGATTATTAGATTCTCAAACAAGAGATATTGATGAATTTATTAGTAGTACATTTTCTGGTGGTTTAACTGGTGGATTTTTGTCAGTTTTAAACCGTAAGTAAAAAAAAGTTTTAATGATTGCACGCACTTCTTTAAAATTTCTTGTATGTTAAAATTACGTTTAAACTCAAATAAGATGGACGAAAAGCAGCTCTACCGGGATTTATTATATTCTCTACTATTTGTGGTGCAGGACAAATATGTTATACTACTATATATAATTACAGACAACAATTAATTCTTAAATCATCAAACCAAGACCAAAAACCTTCTAATACAATCCCCCTGAATGTATCTGGTAATGATATCAAAGAAACAAATATTCAAATTAAAAAAAAGAAACTCGGTTTTTTAGATTGGTTGGCTACAATAAAATGGTCACCGGTTACAAAATTATCTGAAGAACAATATCGAGAACTTATGAAAGCTAAAGAACAACAGCAATTAGAAAAAGAAAAATATACTAATAAAAATTGAATCAAATCTCTTTTTTTAAAAGTGACCCGAATTAAATGTTTAAATAATTTTTTTTTAAAATCGAATTTCTTATTCTTGTTGCACGAAAGGGTTATCAATTTCTTCTGTTCCTTCCACTGGAGATATTAATATTACAGCTGGTCCACGGCAAACGATTAATCCAAGTGATCTAGTATCGTTTAACAAGCGATTATCGTCAGGATCTAATACAATTAAGAATTAGTTAATAATTAAAAAGAAAATATATTGTACAGCTAATTACCTCTAAGAAATTCTTCAGTATCATCAAGAACTAAGTTTAATAACGGATCGTGCCCTTTTAATGACCCTATTACTAATGTTCAATTTGAAGATTAAAAAGTAATATAGAAAAGTTAATATAAAAATAAACTAAATATACCTTCACGTCCTCCATTGAATTTAACGCGTATTTTCTTGTCCATATATTTCGAAAGATCCAGTATTGATTCTTTTTTCGGTTTTGTATCTTGTGCAAAAGTACTACCGCCTCTTCCTCCTCTACCACCTCCTCTCGAGCCACGAGGTGCTCCTCTTCCTCTACCCTTTTAAAGAAAAAGTCATTAGATACACAAAAAAATTATGTTAACAAACATAAGGACTATATTTACTCTTTCAGACATTTTAAAAAGGTTATATTGGGAATAAAGAATAAATTAAAAAAAAAATTACAATTAAATCTTATTCCCTAATAAGGAATACTTAGTACAGAACGGTAGTACAAACATATCTATTTAAAAAAAAAATTGTTGGATCAACATCTAATTGAAACGTCTTCTATTTGGTTTGACTGTTCGTTTTCGGTAGTATAGCTTATTTCATTATGGCTATTGTCGCCGAAACAGATCTTGAGAAAGTATCTCAACTTATACGACAGTCAATTCCTGATGTCGACGATGCGATCGTAGAATATGTAGTTGGTTATTTAGACGAAACACCTTCAGTAGCTGACGGGGAAGATGCGATCAGCGATTTTATTCGACCGATTTTACTTGATGCTGGTGGTGACGAAGAAGAAATTCTTCAACTTTGTGAAAAGTTAACAAAACTTTTTGCAAAAGTTAATGATAAGCCTAGTATTAATGGACTTGCTAAGTTAGAACAGCCAGTAAACATGCTCACAAACAATTCTATTTCGGCAACTGCGCGCCTAGCTACTTCATCTATAGATCTGGAATCTGTGAGTGGTAGGAAAGTTGGTACTAGAGTAGATACCAAAAAATTGGAAAAAGCGGAGGCAAAGATTAGAGCTAAAATGGAAAAACGTGAACGTAGATCTAATTACGAGGCTAGTAGATTGATTAATAAAAATAATGATAATGAATTCTATATGCAAGTTAATCCTATTCTTGACTATACATCAACAAAAGGAAAGGTCAAAGATGTTAAAATTGAAAATTTTGATATTTCCTTCGGCGGTAAAATAATTCTGTCGAACACAAACTTAACGTTGGTATATGGTAGACGTTATGGATTAGTTGGGAGGAATGGTATTGGTAAATCAACATTACTAAGAACTATGTCAAGAAGAGATATAGCCGTACCTACACATATTAGTATTTTACATGTTGAACAAGAGGTAAACGGTCATACATTGACAATCAGTATTTTATTTTGATAAATATTATAATTATTAAATTATTTGGATCAACTTATTAAAATTGTAGATGGTTGGTGATGATGTTGAGGCCATTCAGGCTGTATTAAGTGCAGATGTTTGGAGAGAACATTTGTTGAATGAAGAAAGATCATTAAATGCGCAAATTAATGAGCTTGAAATTTTATCAAATTCTGATACGGATAATGATGAACTTGAGCAAAAGAAAATTTCTTTAAATGCAAGTCTTAAGGAAATATATCAAAAATTAGAAGATATTGAAAGCGATAAAGCAGAAGCACGGTAATTTTACTTGATGATTAAGTATTAACTTGTTTCATGAATTAATTATTCTCATTTTGTTAATTAAATTTAAGTGCTGCAGCAATTTTATCTGGGTTGGGATTTCCGGCAGATAAACATCGCAACGCAACAAAGACATTTTCTGGGGGTTGGCGTATGCGCCTTGCGCTAGCTAGAGCTTTGTTTTGTCGTCCTGATTTATTATTATTGGATGAACCGACAAACATGTTGGATGTAAGGCCCTTTTGTACAATATATAAATATTTTTTTTTATAATTAATTTAATTATGAATGTTTTTTTTTAAAAAAGATTCCCGCAGTTGCATGGTTAGAGCAATACTTAAAAAAATGGCCAAGTACCCTTCTTGTTGTTTCTCACGATCGAGGTATTCATTTTAAGTCAATATAATATGTTTTATGATGGGTTTAATAATTCACTGAATTTGGCATATAATTTAGAATTCCTTGATGAAGTTGCGACAGATATTTTACATCAGCATTCAGGACGGCTTGATTATTACAAGGGTAATTTCACGCAGTTCTATGCTAATAAAGAAGAACGTCGTAAGAATCATCAACGTGAATATGAAAGTCAAATGCAATATAGACAACATTTACAAGATTTTATTGATCGTTGGAGATATAATGCAAAAAGGGCCCCTCAAGCTCAGAGTAAAATTAAAATTTTGGAAAAGCTTCCAGTTTTGGATCCACCGGAAATAGAAGCTACTGTAACTTTTAAGTAATTATCAACAAATAAGTCAGTCTTTAAATAAAGTTCTTGAAATTCTTGCCGATGATTAACAAATTTTTAATTTATATTGTATAGATTTCCCAACCCAGATCCACTAAGTCCACCTATTCTTCAATTAAATGATGTCAATTTTAGATATGAAACTGGCGATAACATTCTTACAAATGTTAATCTTTCCGTTCAATTGGATTCTCGTATTGCAGTTGTTGGTAAGTTATACTCTTGATCTCTTTATACTTTATCATTATTCGAATTTATATTTGTCATTTTATTTTTTTAGGTCCTAATGGCTCGGGTAAATCAACGCTACTCAAGTTATTAACAGGTATACTTGAGCCGCGAGCTGGTCAGATGCATCGACATGGACGTCTTAGATTTGCGCATTTTATGCAGCATCACGTAGATCAATTGGATCTTGGTACAAGTCCAGTAGGTTTTATGGCGCAGAAATTTCCTGGTAAAAGTGAGGAAGAGTATCGTAGACAATTAGGAAATTTTGGTATTACAGGAATGACTGGTTTACAGTCATTAGACACATTATCTGGAGGTCAAAAAAGCAGAGTTACCTTTGCTTGTTTGGGTTTACGAAATCCCCATATTTTAATTCTTGATGAGGTAAATCATAATTCTCCTTTTGATTAACATGTGAATTTATTTACTAATATTCTTTTACACATAACTTATTATGTAAAATAGCCGACCAATCATCTTGATATGGATTCAATTGATGCATTAACGAACGCTCTTAAGGAATTCAAGGGTGGCGTGATTCTTGTTTCTCACGATGAGAGATTTATTGATTCGGTTTGTACAGAGATTTGGGTTTGTGAGGGTGGAAAAGTTAAGAAATTTGAAGGCGAAACCATCAAACAATATAGAAATATGATCATTCCCAAAGAGGAACCTTGATAACGAGATATTTATTTATTTATGAATAAAATCAAATACAAGTCAATAATAAAGATATTCTTTCAAATTAGAAAATGACATATATATATAATTGTATAAGTCTATAAGACTAGTTGGTCTTTTTATCTCATGGCTTTAAATCAAAACTATATGTAGTATCATATAAAAAATATCAGTCGATCCTTAAGATTGTACAGTAGTTGAATTTCATCTGTCTAATCAAATTTGATTATATTTCTTTAGCATTTATATAATGAATAATATAACTGTTAACAAAGTTACAAAGCAATTTGTATTACTTAATATGGAAAAATTACTTTAACAAAACTCAAAACTGGACTTTATTGTCGCATATCCCATTCATATGACATAACGTGTTAGTCACGTTATCGTTGGTCTTTGATTAATTGACTTTATTGGTCGGATTTAAGAATAAGACCCCAGATAAAAGATCAACATTCAACACGCGTTTTTTAAAGTGCAACTGTGCAAGTTTCAAGAAATTTAAAAGTTTTTTTGCAATTTTGCAAACTTATTATTTTTAAAATGAGCCACGAACTTAACGAAGATACTTATGAAGAGGAAACTGAAACTGAAACTAATGAATCTAGTCATATTCCAATTCAAAAACTTGAGGTTTCGTGTTATAATATTTTTTAACATGTAACTTCTTGCTTCATTCTTAACATGTTCTTTTATTTCTTTGTAGGAATTTGGGATTAACGCGTCGGATATTAAAAAACTTACAGAGAACGGGTTTCATACAGTTCAATCCGTAGCCTTTTCACCACGAAAAGTCTTGCTAAACGTTAAAGGAATCTCTGAGGCCAAAGTAGATAAAATCCAAGGAGAAGGTTGAGATTATAATGAGTTTTTTTTTTATTGTTATTTAATGGTTTGAAATTTAATTTTTTTCTTCCGTCGTTTTAATAGCTTACAAGTTATCACCAATGGGTTTTCTTACGGCAACAGAAATTCAGGCAAAAAGACGCGAAACTCTTTATATAACGACTGGATCAAAAGAATTGGATAAACTTCTTGGAGGTATTGTATAATTATAATCATTTCGTAATTTCAATTAATAATTTAATCAATAAAATACGAATTATTTAGGAGGTGTTGAGACTGGATCAATTACAGAAATATTTGGAGAATTTAGGACTGGGAAATCTCAACTTTGTCATACAATGTCTGTAACATGTCAGGTAAGGAAGAATTGCTTCGCGATTTATTAAAATAATTTATTGATAACTTAAATGTAAATATTTTTACGGACAAAAGCTTCCCATTGACTATGGCGGTGCCGAAGGAAGGTGTATCTATATAGATACTGAAGGTACTTTTCGTCCCGAAAGATTGGTTTCTATAGCAGAAAGGTTTGGAATGGTCAGCGAAGAAGCTTTGGACAATGTAGCTATTGCGAGAGCTTATAATACTGATCATCAAATGACTCTTTTGGTAAATGCTGCTGCCATGATGGCGGAATCAAGGTAAAATAAAATGATTTTTTCATTTTTCATAAAATATTATAATACACATTAATTCTGAGTTTATACTTTATTTAAAATTAGATTTTCTTTGTTGATTGTCGACAGTGTTACGGCATTATACAGAACAGATTTCTCTGGTCGTGGGGAACTTGCTGCGCGCCAGATGCATTTGGCTAAATTTTTGCGATATCTTCAGCGTTTAGCTGATGAGGTATTTATTTACTTATAAACCTGTAATACAATTATAGCATGTAATTTTATTTTTTTACTTTTAGTTCGGAATTGCTGTTGTCATAACAAATCAAGTTGTGGCAAGTGTTGATGGTGCTGCTAGTATGTTTGGTGGTGACACAAAGAAACCAATTGGAGGAAATATAATTGCTCACACTTCCACGACAAGGTAATAATTATTGAATCCTTATAGTTTAAATTTTACAATGTTAACAATAATTATTTTGTTTGGTTAGACTTTATCTACGTAAAGGTAAGGGTGAAAACCGAATCTGTAAAATTTACGACTCTCCTTGTCTACCCGAAGGCGATGCAGCCTTTGCTATTTCAGATGGTGGTATTAATGATGCAAATGATTAAGCTATTGAGTGAAATTAGATTGTGGTGGGTCATCCGGTTTAAAAGGCAACAATGATAGCATGGTATTCTTATATTTTATCTTTATAGTTAATTTTATTTGAAACTGGTGTGTTTGAATGACTATAAAACATCTTTACTTTTACGGTAAAATGAAAAGTAAATTAATAATCTTAATCATGAGATGGTGTTTCACAATTATTAAAAAGAATTTCGAAGTGTTTAATTCTCGGTTTTGCGTGGAAGATTTATTTAAAAACATTAGCCTGTCAATAATTCGCTAAAATAAAAAGGGATCAATTAATCATTAACAACTTTTGCTGATAAATCACAACCACTGGTATTCAACACCATACATATTTTCTATTTTTTTATTTCATTTTATTTTATAATATTTTAATCCAATTTAAACTAATAAAATTAATTTAAAAACTGTTTTTTGATCATTTTCATAATACTGAACAATTTTAGTTAGTAAATTTGCTCGGTACGTGATGCTGAATATCAGTGGTTGATTTAGTAAAGTCATTAATTATTATTAACTTTACTACTAATACATAATCCAACCCCCATTACAACCAATGCCATTCCAATCCAAGACTCTTCAAATTCATAAATAAAATAAAAGTTTAAGAAATTATACTAATCCAAAAAATTTAATAATCAAAAAAAAAAATCAATGAATTTATAATTAAACTTTACCTTTAGATCCAACTTCTTCACCAAGCAAACTAGCCGCTAAAATTGTAAATATGAATGTTAACGAATTTGTAATGGGAACCGCTAATGATAAATCTGAAATCAAAATTATTCAAATCTAAAATTAATTTCAATATAATTAAAATCAAATTTGTAATCAAATTTAATTACCTGCTTGGCCAAGGGTATAATAATAAACTATAGATCCACTTAAATTTAATAATAAAGGCACAATGTACTATATACAATCGTAATATTTAATCGCATGAAAAGAGAATTCAGTATGATTTGTTTAATATTACCTGCCATCTTGTAACAAGAAACCAAATTTCTGCTAATGTTTGCTTAAACCAGCTACTTCGTTTAATATTCTCCAATCCTCTACTTCCCTGTTTAATAAAAGGATTCGTAAATCCCCAGCATAATGCCACTTTAACAAATTTACATTAGTAAAATATCATAACAATCATTATAACACAAAGTAACAAGTTTACCTAGGAAAAAACCGAGAATATTATCTTTACAATATAAAAAAAGTGTTAAATAAATAAATAAAATAAAATAAACTTATATTAAAACATAATTTTACTTGTTATTGAAGAATCTTCTTCCATTATTTGTAAGTTTTATGGGAGGTGTGTGTGTCATGTATAAAGTAGTTATTATTTCTTTGAAACATGCAATTTATACAATTTATACAACGTGAGTCATTTTATATACCATTATTTATCTGAGATAGATATGCCGCAGTTTATACAATTACGTCATAGAATTCCGTACCGCAGTTAAATCTTCACTATAAAAAACGAATTTTACTTTCACGAAACACTCGGAGAAAAAATTATGGCTGATAACGAACTGGTCAACTTATTTCAATCAATTGGTTTGACAGAACAACGCGCCAAAGATACAGCAAAAAATAAGAAGCTAGCACCCACTTTGCGAACCACGATCGCGGAAGCTGGCGTTAGTAAAACAGGATGCGATAAAGCTACTGGTTCTTTACTTTATACACTTGCCTCGACTATTACCAAAGATGCAAACGCACATTTGGGGTATATTACACGCGCAATTACCGATAAAAAGTTAAAAACTGCGGAACAGGTTGCTGGTAAGGTACTTTTCGACACGATCCAATGAATATTTGAATATTAATAGGCTAATTTTATTCACCTAAATGGTGAGGGATTGAATAGCCGCTATAAAATTCGCCGAAAATGCAGGAGACGAAATAGTTGATGCTGATTTTGAAAATGCTTGTGGAGTTGGTAAGTAGAAAACTTTTTTTTTATTATTAACAAATTATATCTAGGAATTTTGTCTAATTGTCACTGTCTAAATTATTTTTTTATTTAGGTGTCATGGTAACACCCGAGCGGATTTCGAATGCAATATCTTCATTTTTAGAATCTAAGAAGGAATCTCTCATAAAGGATAGGTACAAATTACTTGGGCCATTATTAGCTCAAGCGAAACAGATTCCTGAGTTGAGATGGGCCAATGGCGTTACAGTTAAAGAGGAATTAGAAAAACAAGTTGTTACATTGATTGGACCAAAAGATGAGAGAGATATGCTCGCTAAGGGAAAGGTATGTGTTCAAATCGATAGAGTTGTTTAATCAATCAAAAATTTAACCTTTTTCTTTCCTTTATATAGAAAAAGGATACTGATCAGAAAAAGCCAAACATGAAAGTTTCGGGGTCTAGTTCAAATAAATCCGATCGGAATAGTGTTCCAAATATGTTCTTAGAAGGGGAATTAGCCAAACTACATAGGCCTGGTGGAAATAAGCAAATAAACCCTGAATTAATGGAACAACATTTAAAAGAAACTGGTGGTAAAGTAATTACTCGGTTTCCCCCTGAGCCAAATGGTTTTTTGCACATTGGTCATGCTAAAGCAATAAATGTGAATTTCGGATACGCAAAAACTCACAACGGATTTTGTTATCTCAGGTTTGCACTCAAATTTTATAATATAATAATTTATGTATAGACTTATTAATAATTATCAAATATCTAATTAGATATGATGACACAAATCCAGAAGGTGAGATTGATTTGGGTGAAAAATTTAAAATTGATTTTATCCTACTTGAACTCTAATGAATATTCCTTTTTAAAATATCAGCTGAAGAAGAAATATATTTTACTTCCATTAAAGAAACCATAGAATGGTTGGGATTTTCTCCGTGGAAGATCACTTATTCCTCGGATTATTTTGATAAACTATATGAATTGGCGATTGAGTTAATAAAATGCGACAAAGCTTATGCATGTAGTTGTACACCTGAAGAGATGCATGAGATGCGTGGAGGAGATGATGGTGGTGAACGTAGGGAGTGTATACATCGTAATCGTCCAATTAATGAATCATTGACTGAATTTGAGAAAATGAAAGAAGGACGTTATAAGGAAGGCCAAGTTACTATTCGCATGAAGATGGATATGCAAAGTGGGAATCCTCAATTCTGGGATTTAGTTGCATATCGTATTTTATATACCCCTCACCATAGAACTGGTGATAAATGGTGTATTTATCCAACCTATGATTATACGCACTGTCTATGTGATTCATTTGAAAATATCACTCATTCACTTTGTACTCTTGAGTTTCGAATGTCACGTGAATCATATTATTGGCTTTGTGATGCACTTGAAGTTTATAAGCCTGTTCAGTTTGAATATAATAGGTTTGTTATTCTGCTGGAAGTAATTTCAATATCAATTACGTTAACTAGAATACTACTTTATTAAATTTCTTCTTTTATACTAGGTTAAAAATTAATAATACTATAACGTCAAAACGAAAAATTGCTAAACTTGTTAATGAAGGATATGTTGAAGGATGGGATGATCCAAGATTATATACTTTACCAGCTTTACGCAGACGTGGAGTCCCTCCTGAAGCGATTAATGGATTTGTTCAAGATCTTGGCGTTACTACATCAAATTCTACAATTCAAGTGTCACGTTTTGATAAATATGTTCGTGACTATCTTGATGCCCATGCACCAAGGTTAATGTTAGTTGTGGATCCCATCAAGATAATAATTGAAAATTTACCAGATGATTATATAGAGGAATTAACAATCCCTTTCAAACCAAAAGTTCCTTCTATGGGTGAGGTAAATATGAAATATAATTGTAAAAACTAATTTCAAGGAATTTTTACCATTTAATAATTATTGCCTTTTTTTTTATTTATAGCATGTTGTTCCATTTAGTAAGACCGTTTATATCGATAAATCAGATTTTCGGGAACAAGATTCTCCAGATTATTTTCGACTTGCTGTTGGCAAAACAGTAGGGTTATTATACGTAAACCATTGTATTACATGTACTAGCATAAAGAAAGATCCAGAAGGAAATATTGAATATTTAATTTGTCAGTATGAAAGTGGACTAGATGTTAAAAAACCTAAAACATATATTCAATGGGTGTCAGAATCAACAAAACATAAATCCCCTATTCGTTTAAATGAAGTTAAAATTTATAATAATCTTTTTATATCAGAAAATCCTTTGGCACATCCTGAAGGTTTCTTAAAAGATATTTATCCTGATAGTTTAAAAATAGCTACTAATTCTTTAATTGAAATTGGATTAAATCAAGTCATCTCAAAAAGTTTTGACAATTTAGAGAAGAAATATTTTGAAACTGTTAGATTCCAAGCTATTCGCGTTGGATATTTTTGTCTTGATAAAGATTCTTTTATTAACGAAAATAATGAAATCGAGAATAAATATATTCTTAATAAGATTGTTTCATTAAAAGAAGATCCTAAAAAAAATTAAAGATAAGGCCATACTTATTATAATTTAGTTAGTTAATAAATAGATAAATTAATAATTATGGAACTTGGATTTTTACGCGGACTTAATAATTAGAATTTTTGTTTATTCCGCGCTCTATTTAACATTAGCTACCAAAAGATTGAATAGCTGATTTCTTATACAAATTGCTTTTTAGATTTCTTTATATTTTGAAAAATAAAATTCGTGCAGAATTAAGCAATTCTTTGACATTAATAATAATAAAGATGATTTTTTTTCTGTAATAAGATTTAATGTTTGCAACACTATATCCCAAAACAAACGGGACAATATAATACATTAATTATTTAAAATTTTCTATCAAATAAGTTATATAAACCTGGAAATTTGCAATACTAAAGAGACTTATTATATAAAACAAAATTGGATTTTAATCAAATTCAGTTCTAAGCTTATTCTTTTTCTTTTTCTTCATATTTATAGTAACAGAGTTATCAATATTAGTACTATCTTTACTTATAGACTCTTTAGGAGAAATGCTTTTATTGTTTTTTGATCCACTCTCCTTTTTATCATTCTTTACTTTACTAATCTTATCCGCGGATGATGCGATTCCTTGGATAGCTTTAAGATTAGTTTCTTTAGATTTCTTCTTTTTCTTCTTCTTTAAAGGATCTCCTTTAACTTTTGCAGTGCCTTGGATTAATCCTGTTTCATCAATAACTTTTGGAGTACCCTGAATTCTACGTTCACCAATGACTTCGCCGTTGATATCATCGCTTTCTTCATCAAAGATAGAATTATTTGAAGGGTCAACAACTTTAACCTTTTTAACATTTATCTTATCACCCTCCTGAGAAGTTCTCTTCTTAGAAGTTCTGATTATTACTTCATTTTCAGATTTCTTCTCTGTTGGGACACTTCTATCTTTTTTTACAATACTATTATCACTTTCTTTTGCAGCTTCATTCTTTTTAAAGGCACATTTCTCATCATCATTAAATGCAGATTGCTTTGAAGAGCCAAAATTTACTCTTTCCACATTAATCTCCTGGATCAACTCAATTCCTTGAATACCTTTGTCTATGGCAGCGTTGCTTTCTTTATTTATAGATTTCTTATTCTTTTTCTTCTTCTTTGGTGGCGAAATTACAACTCTATTTGACCTATTATGGTCCTCACTTGCTTTATTCTTTGTAACGCTACTCTGATTTTTCTTCTTTGTAGCGATTTTTAATTTGTTGGATTTAGAAATATCCTCTTTCACGTAACTTTCTTGAGTAGTCATTATTTCGACTTCATCCGGAACCAATATTTGAGGTTTATTATCTATATCGCGTATTCTAGGATTCGGATTTGAAGTATTTCTTTTTCTAAGTGGATCACTTTTAGTTAAAGTGTTAAAACTATTCTCACCAACATCATCACCACCAAGAGGTAGATTATTCCTAATTCCATCTGTTTCATCCCTTTTAACTGATTTTTCATACTTTATTTTTTTATAATTTTTACTGGTAAAAATAATAGGATAACCTTCTCTAATAAGCACATGATTATCAGAAACTTCATCAAAATTTGGATGAGTAACAAAATAATTTGCGATCCTTTTTAAACTAATTTTCTTATTATCGGGTAATACTTGTCCTGCTTCACTAAATCTAAATTCATTGATTTTCTTTAAAGCTTCTTCCTCGGTAAGGTATTCTTTAAATTCAACATTCCTGATAATTAAAGGATTATTATAAACTTGATTCATATTTATAGATTGTGCTATCGTGCTATTGTAATATAAATAAAGAATTTGCGTCAAGAACTATCTTTAACCGAGAAGGAAAGTCGAAGTGAGGTGAAATGTCTAATACAAAGACGAAAAAAACGAAATTGGGGAAAATATTTTTCTCGCATCTGTGACTGATAAGTTTTAACGAATTTGATTGGAACATTACAATAATCGGTTACACAAATTTAACTTGTATATTATACTATAGTCAAATTTTAAAAATTTTTATTTATATTAATAAATTCTATAACAACTAACACCCTCAAATCAGATTTATCTGTATTATCTATATTTCAACCTCTTCGTCAGAACTCAAATTAATTTCAATTTGTCCAGAATCAAACACAGTTTTATTATTTGTTGTACTCGTGCCTACATCATCATTCAATCTAATTTCAAGATCATGTTTATCAAGTTCTATATTTTGAGATGTAGTTACTTCCTGAGATAACTCTAAAGAGTCATTTCCTATCTCTGCTAAATTTATATTCGAATTCTTTTCGTCATTTACATATCCCAATGACGATTCAAGATCTTTCTCGTCAATATCTTTATTCTTAATTTCTACATCAGCCTTAAGTATCTTAATGAAATTATTTGTAGAACTTGAATCAAACGTCGACTCATCACTTTCGGTTTTCAAGGACTTATGTTGCATGCTTAAAGATTGGGTATTTGATTGAATTTCAGACGAATTTCCTTCCGTATTTAATGCTTTCTTTTCTTCTGCTTTTTCATGATAGCGACGTATTCGTTCTTCGGTAGAATCATCTCTAAGCATTAATGCTAAACTTGCTGAAGCACGAAGTGAAGAAGGATCTCCTCGACGTGCTAAAGTATTCAATACGTGATGCACTGAATTTTCTTTTTCTGCCATGAGATGACTGAACCAAAATAGATAATATAGTTAAAGAATAGCTCAACAAAAAAAAAAGAGAAAATACTAATGTTTACGTATAACAAAATATGCGCAATTTGAAAAAACAATAATATGAAATTTCATAATATAGCTACCACAAGGCAGCCTGTTCATATGCCTCTTCCTTTTCTAATTGAACCGCCCACGAACAATATAAATCTGAAAAAATAGGATCATCATCGAGAAGACGTAACTTTGCCAGAGCAATAGCTTCACTAAAAGACAGAAGTGTTTTAGCTATATTCCTTTCTATATATAACATGTTCATAATGAAAAAAAAAATTTTATTATAGTGATTTACCGAAACATTTCAGCTTTACAATAAACCTTAATTGCTTCATGTATCTCTCCACACGCAATCCAACACATAACGGCTCCATGATTATCATTTTTTGCTGCTAGTTTTTGAGCTTGTCGGCGCATCATAGATAACCATACATCTCGTCCAGCTGTGAATTAAACATTTTATTTGCTATTTATATATATATTAATTCTACGAAAGAAAAATTATAAATTCCTACCAATAGGACTAAGAGCGAGAATCATCCAATCCTGCTCATAAAATTCCTCACTGTCTTCAGTACGTTTGACCAATGATGTAAAATTACTGGACCATAAATCCAATAAAATTGCCGGATTTGCTTCTAAACCACCCAAATTGAAAGTGGCACCTGTCTCATTATGTGCCGCAACTTCCAAAATATATATTAAGGATTAATTAATACTTTGCTATAATTACCTAATTACCAGAGCTAACTAAATAAATATAAATATAGTATACCTTCTTTAGACATAACTTTTCTTGCCATGTATTTTTCTCCAAAGAAGAGCTGATCAAATGTCGACTTTTGTGAATCAACGACATTTTCTTTACCAAGTTCCTTATCATCCCACAAATTCATAGCCTTTTCCCATTCTCCGCCATGTAATTTATGTGCGAGCTCGAATATCTTATATTGAAGATTCTTACGTCGAGCAGGAATAGAACTAACAGGAAGAAGATTTTTTAATTTTTTAATTTTTTTGGATGACCGATTGTCTGGCTTGCGTCCAACTTCTGTGGGCAAACCAATATCTTTTTTTACTGTTGAATGAACAATGACAGTTTCTGTCGATGCAATACTTTGTGCCGTAGATGACGATTTTTCATTCGGCAAGACTGAGTCTGGTTTGATTTCACTTAGTGTATCTTTTTATCATTTTAAATATTATTTCAACATTATTAGATTCCCATTTAATGAAACAGAATGACATAAGAATGATTAAATGATACCTTTCTTCTGTTTATAGAGATTTTCACTGGGCCTCCAAGCAAAACACGTTGCATCATCTCCAGCAGTAAAAACTAAATCTTCATCATGCAAACTCCATTCTGTACAAAACACCCGACTGTGAGGTTGATGTCCACAGAATAGAGAAATTGGAGAGCCATCTGATAAATTCCAAACCTTAAAAATATAAATAAAAATCATTTAACATAATTATACATTAAAATTTCATAAAACAATTAATATGATTTAATTACAATCGCTGTTCCATCGAACGACGAAGAAAGAATCATAGTAGTATTAGTTGGACACCATGAGACGTCAGTTACTCCTCTTTTATGCATTCGAAGAATTTGCATACATGATGATGTCGGAATGTAAACTAACATAACATTCATATATGAATTAATCAAAATTTATCATAATTAATGTTACAAATAGTTAAAAAAAATACCCGTGGAAGCTAATTTTTCCTGGTCGCTTAAGTTATGGATTGTAATTAAAGTATCATCCGAACCAGATGCAAGTAAAAAGGAATTTCCTTCGGTATCTAAAATGATCTCAATAATATAAGTTATTTAAATAAGCAAAATATAACACAAAATATTTGACATATAACAAACCCGGAGGACACCATGAAAGTTTATTAATCGTGGCGCGATGTCCAACATTATGATATATTATTTTTAACGAAGGTAATTCATAAACTTCTAACCGTCCATCAACATTACCAACAGCTAGATATTTTCCAGTAGGGTGTACAGCAATTTCGCTTCGTTTTGGTAAATATCCGGATTTATTCTACAAATAAATGCACTTTAAGTCAAATAAAAAATAATTTAATACAATGTGTTTCCAAGATTTTACCTTTAATATTTGTATCCAATCTGTATTAACTTCTTTGATCATATCATTGACGGAAATAGAAGGTGCCTTAGGTTTCGCAATGTCACTTAGCAAAATTTGACCATCGCCTCCACAACTGAGAATGAACATTCCTGGTGTCTCTTTTACTGACCAATTTAACCATTCTGGCGCACACCATTGAATAGAATACACTTTACTCTTATGATAAGAAGTAAAAGTTTTAAAATTCTTATCATTCTGGAACTCATCAAACCAACCAATTGTACCAATATCAGTGCCATAAGCAAACAATCCCTCTTTAGTTGGGTGATATTTTAACTAATATGAATAAAAAATTATAATATAGATGAAGAAATTAAGTTTAATAAATAACTAACAATATTAATTAGAACACTTTGAATCACTTACACTTGAGATTTTGGTTTTAAGTCCCTTGTAATATAATGAAATATCATATGGGTTTTGAAGGTTGGCAAACTTCCATATCTTAACTGAAGTATCCCCGCCTCCAATTGCCAATTTATATGGATCCGCAGGTGAAATAGCAAGATCACTAATAGTTTGAGAATTAGTAACCGCAGTAATTATAGGTTTTCTTTCGATAATATCCCATATAATTATCTTTGATAAATTAATTAAATTAATAATGCTTTATAAAAATTTAAATCCATATGAATCTGAAAATACCTGACGGTCCATTGAAGTTGTAACCATTCTTGTGCCACGGGGAAAAAATTGCATTGTAAAAATAGGCCGATGATGAATATTAAATTTTTGGAATTTTGCCGGTAAAATATCAAGGTCCCATATATAAACATCACCCCTATATATAAAATAACATCATAAGAATTCATGATTCTGAAATAGGAAGCATAGTAAAAAAAAAAATCATTATAATATTATAAAAGTGTAAAATATATTTTACATATATGAAGCCGAAATCAGCCAATTTCTTCCAGGGACCCATACAGTAGACATGAATAGCCTTCCTTTTTGTTGATCTGTCAAGTGAGGCGAAGGACCTGGCATAGTGATTGTTCTTGCAAGCTTTTCTTCTTCAACATTCCAAATGCGTATCGTTTTATCTCTAGATCCAGAAACCAAATGTGTATATTCCGATGTTATATCATTTCCTAGTTTATTATGTTATTAATCAGTCCTAATATATAAATTATTCAAATCTGAAAGATTTGACACTTGACAATGGTTACCTGGTTCCCAACATAAACTTTGAATTTCAAGATCGTGCCCATTTAACCGGCGCGTAATGTGGCCATTCAAATTTGAATCAATGTTTACAACAAGTATTGCTCCATTATGAAAGCTAAGATAGAATAATAAATATTCAATAATTTTAATGGATAACATATAGAATAAGAAAACTTACGCGACTGCAATTAATCTATGATGAGTTGGCGATGCAGCAATGTAATCGACAGGTGATTGAATAAAATAACATTTGTTCATCTTATTATTATTATGATTCCAAATAGTTAAATCTCCAAGTTTGTCACCTAATAAACGAAATTACACATTTAAGCGCGATTAATGTGAATTCAATTAATAATTATATAAATAAACTGAAATCATACCTGACACAATTAATTGCCTATCCGTAGTCCATGCAACAGCTTGTATATCGCTCTAGTATGAATTGGATAATCGCATCAAGTTTATAAATCTATTTTGTTTATTTATCGAAATAATTCACAAATACCTTGAAAGAAGTCAGGGACGCGACTTGTTTTTGGCTTTCCATATCCCAGCACCTTACAGTTTTATCAGAGCTACCACTAACACATAAATAACCGGCTGTATCCAACGCGTTTATTTTATTGGAGTGCCCTGATAAATACCCGACATACTGTAAAGTTTCTGCATTTAGAAGAAACACAGTGGTAGCAGCAGCATATGCAAGGAAGTTTGTTTCTGGAGATAACGAAACAATATTATACAAGAACCAATTTGGTGAAGGAGGGATGCAACGGAAAATTTTTGCATTACTCCTCATATTTGGAAAATCTTTCAATAACAACGGTAATTTGGTATTGACACGTTTAAGAAAATTTATTTTATTGTATCATGAAACTTTCACGTGATGATCGCCATCAACTATTTACACAGATATATATAGAATTCATTATCTCCTCATAAAAATAAACCGCAACTCATGGTTTAACACTATCTTTGATCCACTTTAAATATGATTCGTTACCCCCATCAACCTAATACACAAGCAAGATTTACAATTAATTACTTTATGGCAACATAATAAAAAAAAAATAAATAAAAATTTATTTCGTACTTTAACAGAAAGCACTTCCGGAACAGTGTAATCGTGATTTTTATTTACATAATCCGTGATTTCGGCGACATGCTAAAGAAGAAGGACATTAATTATAAATCTTAGAGCAAATTCTAAGGATTATTTTTAGTTACCTTTTCCAAAGTTTTTATCATTAGCAGTTGATCCGCGGATTCTTCAATTTTGCCTTCCCACCCTGAATAATTTGCAAACAGAACTTAAGAACACGAAAAAAAATGAAACAGGTGACCTAATTACACTTACAATAAAGGGAAGTAACTTTCGGTATAATCTTGACGCAAGCAACAAGTTTCTCTTGTAACAAACCTTTGACGAAGTAAGTTAATGCTTTCAATTAAACAAAATTGAAAATACGCTTATTAGAAATCGTTTACCTCGTGATAATTTTAAAGCAAGTTCTTCGTTAGGACATGTAACAAATATAATACGTGATTCCGCAGCACTTTCCATGACTGACTTTAATGAAGGAGCTGCACAGCCAGAAGTTGTTGAAAAAAGACGAGGCGACAAATGTGTAAGAAGAAGAGTAAAAGTGAATAAGCGTAAAGTAAAAGGTCGAGATTCTGAAAAACGGAATGGTTGATAAAAGCGACGTGGTCGTAAAAGTGAAGGAATCATGCTTAATTTTTTAGACTATTTTTCGATTTTTAACCAACCAATAGTAACAATAATTACGTAATCTATACACATTTATTTATTGTTCCATAGTTTTTATAGTTTTTATTTCTGAAAATTTCGAATTATATATATAGTTTTAATATAGTATTTTAATATGAAAACAGTGTTTGTTCGTTCTAAACCTTCTTGCGTTTGTTCTTTAAATTCTCTTGGTTCGTCGATCCATTCAGTTTATGCAGAGCGTCGTTTCTTTTCACAATCACTTCTAACTTCACGTCAGCATTATGATGCTTTAGAAGTTCCTCCGGATGCTGAACACAAATTAATAAAGGCACAATTTTATAAATTATCTAAAAGATATCATCCAGATGTTAATATAGGTGATAAAACAGCACATTCAAGATTTCTTCGAATAAATGAAGCATATTCAATTTTAAGTAAAGAACAAAGTAGGAGAGAATACGATCAGTCAATACGGCATCAACTTAAAAATAATCCTTCAAATTCTTATTATTCATATCGATCTCGTGCGAAACGTCGTGGAAATAATGCTGGTGTGTATTCTGATACAATTGGACGTAATAGATCAGGATTTAATTTTCATAACAAACAAAAGGAAAATTTTAATTTTCAGGAACATTTTCAAAGACATTATGGTGAAGAACTAAGAAGGGCCAAATCTGAGGTTCATAAAGAGAGGGAAAAGAGTATAAGGGATTCATTAGACTATAAACAAAGTCAAAGGTCGAGACTAGGTTTATTAGTAGTATTTATGACTATAATGTTTGGAACTAGTGGACAAATTTTCGCACATGAATTTCCAGGAGATGAATTATTATTAAGGGAGAAAAGATTCATTGAATAATTGGACTTTAATATTGCAAAACCTTTCATTCCTTTATAACTAGAATTTTGAAAAGATTATAAACTTGAATAATGATTTATAATGATTTAAGCTAATGAAAAAAAATGAATACATGCACATCATAAACTAATAAATTATAAGAAAAATAATGATGGGATATTCTAAACTACATGTACTTAATAAAGTGGTTTATCTAATATATCTTCCTATATATATATATATTGATTTTACCAGTCAGGAATTTGATTGAAATCATACCCATCATATCCCTTGTAAGCATAATAAGCAAGTGCAACATGATAAGCACCTATTTAATAAAAAGAAAAGAATTAATTAATAAAAAAAAGTTAAACGATCATTAAATTGCCAAAAAAAACCAATTTGTTTCTATTCTAAATTACCAGGTATAAATAATAACGACCCAAGGAAAAAGAAAGGTTTTCCTCTATCAAGCCACTCCTAAATTATTTGATTTATAAGTAAAAATACTATCATGATAACATAAATTTTTAATAAACATTCATACCTCGTCAGCAATAATACCAGTTATAATAAGCGATCCCAGAATAATTCCTAAAGAGCCCAGCACAAATAAAATTGTAGCTAAAATAATTGATTTCCATGGAACTTTATAAATAAAGCAAATTAAATTAGAAAATTAGATATTAAAAAACTTTCAAATGAATAATCCTTCGATGTTAAAGTAAAAATACGTACTCGGATAAACTGGTCTTCGAAACTGTGCATCAGAAAAGCCAGTGTCTTCCAATTGTATATATCTCCTTGATGTTCTAAAACCTCTTAAACCTCGCATTTTCTTTAAATTACTAAAATATAACTATTGTACTATTATAGAAATTATTATTAATACAGTATAATAAATTCAAAAAACTGACAACAGAACGCTCAATCAAAACGCAAACAGCACGTCTCCTGATATAAAAATGTAGTTTGTAAAAGAGGTTAGTCGATTTAAGTTAATAACAAAATTATCATACATGTGTCATGTGACTAAATTGCCAATCGCGAATCACATATTATTATTGGCCATGAGCTCCCAGCCGTCAGCCGTTCACGCGAAACTTTTTTACTTAAAACAATGTCCTTCAGAAGAAGTGTTGCGACGCAAACCTATCCTAATCACACAATTGAACGCACTTCGACTTTGTGTATAACGTCAAGCTGTCTAAAAACAGCAGCCGAATCCACTCAACAGTCGACATTTAGTATGTTAAAAATAACGTGTGTTCAAAGTATCGATTATAACATACAATTATTGCCAACAATGAACCAGCTCAGTGAAGAGGATATTCAAAAAATGGACATAATTTTGTCCGAGGGAAAACTTAATGTCAATATATCTTTTTTAAAAATACCTTGTTTTGGAAGAAATTCCAAGGTTTACATTTAATTACGCGTTTGAAAAGTATCTTTGACTCTTAAAAACACTTTATTAACAAGATAGACGGCAAATTATTTACTCTTAATACGAAAAAAGAAAGTATAATACTAAAGCGTCTATGTAGAATAGAGGTATGCGCTATATATTTTCTTTGAATTATATAATTTGGATTTGACTCAAATTTATAGATATGGAAACAATTCGGATTTTCTCATATTGAACCCGAACCAATAATAAAACCTCGACAATTCAATAAAAGTTAGTTTTCTAATATTTTACAAATCATTTTAAAAGATTTATATTAATACGCGCATTGAAACTGGTTCCATTAGAATATTGGCTATACGCATCTGGAAGCCAATGTTCTGTGCCATACATTTCTCACGATCAGACAAACAAGCTACCACATGGAACGTTAACTCAATTGACTTTTATGTTAAATTGGATTACTATCAATGATGATATCCTTTTTGGTTCCTCGGTTAATTATTACCGTGCAATAATTACGCGTTTTCTTCATTTCCTTGACCTTGATGATATTCCCGCGTCACACACGTAGCATCATTACGACAGAAATTAACAACAGAAAAGCGGGAACACTCTTTAGAAATTGCCGCAATTGATATGGCATTTCGAAGTTTGACAAAAAATTTATTGTTGCAACGGTATCCGCTCATATTTTCACCAAATTACCAAGAGGTATGATTAAATCGCGTTCCTTTATTTACCCTTATATACCCTTTATTTGTATAACAGAATCTGTGTCTCTTCATATATGCTATAGAAACTACAATCTATAACAAAGCATATTTCAACAATCTCAAAATCTATCGCACGTATCATTAATGATAGTCCTAATGATGAGTTTCGGTCGAAAGCTAATAAACTCGTCCAAGTATACCGTTTTTTTTAAAAAAAATAAGATTGCATTGATACTATTAATAAAATTAATAATTGATTTTATTTAAATATATATATATATATATTTCTTTTTTTTTTTTTTTTAGAAAACGCGTAATCGGGTCAATTTATCGTTCTCATTACATCAAGATATCAAGGAAGAATCTGATCTGACTTCGAAACAGATCAGGAATATCTTGGAAAATGGCTTATACACAATCGCCAGAGACATAAATGTACATGTTGCACCATATGTTGAGGTAAGGTTATCTAGTTGTCATTTATTATTTTGGAATGTACAGTACTTTGACCTTTATATAGCATTCGTCAAGTGACGAAGAGATAATAGACAACCGCGCTGAAGCGAGAGACGCGGCTAAATCGCAAAATGATGTATCCGAAGCCGGTTTTGATGTTTCTTACCAAACCAAAGATACAAATCCAATGCATTTGGATTATGCTCTAGAATCTGAAGACAATGAATTATTATTTGATACTGATGATGATTTGCTCGTTAATGAAGATGATGTCGAATCAACGTTTGAGAATGAGCATGAAGATAACCAAAATTTGATTGAAGAAGAGTTTGAGTATTCTTCAAGTTCCGAAAATTATGAAAACTTTTGGGACGAAGAAGATATACAGTTTCTTCTTGGAATCAAAGATGATCCAACAGAGACAACTTCTATGAACATATGTAATGACTATATCACGGAGTTCTCAAAAAAATATAGTTTAGATAATGTTGATTTGCTGGATTTTGGTACACTTGATGAAGATATGCACGATTATTCAAATGTAAATGATTTGGAAGGATCATCTTCATTTACCAAGCGATATGATTCAAACAATTTGACCCATTCACAACCGAGAAGTCCTTTTAGAGATAAGATGAACACCTTATTTCAAGGACAAGAGAATTATGATTCCATTTCTTCCCAAAAGTTACAATGGTTTCAAGATTCAGAAGACACATTTTTTGATACAATGTTTTGATAAATAGTAATTATCGTGAACATGTGAGAGTTTATATGTTAAAAACAAAAATCAACCAACTTAATTGAATTGATTGTCTATTCTTTTGGACATCGCAGTTTATTAAATAAACCAATTTAGAGATGTTAATCATAACTCAATTATCTACGGATATTTATCCGAAGACAAATCGCCTATGATAATCACTTACGTAAGTGATATGGCGAGTAATAGAGCGACCAAGATTACGCTGTGGCTCTGAAAACGTTAACACTATCAAATTGGAGTTAATATTCGAGCATGATAGGACAGCGAAGATAACGAGAATAGAATAAAAGAATGAAGTAGAGTTAATAATTGAATCAATATTATGATTTAATAAAAGAAATGAATTAAGGTTGATGTTTTTATAAATTTGAATATATTTTATTATACATTATATTAATAAATTTAATAAGATTGTATATATTTCACTTAATACATATTCTTAATATATATATATCTACAAAAGAATGTTATTTAAACAGATCTATTCCATCTAGCGAATTTTTTTTTTAATAGACGTAAGGAATTAATTTACTAACTCTAGTAGAATATTCCAAATAATCTACACCGAAAGTTCTTAATAAAATAACTTCTTCTTTTCTAATTCTATATAAATAAGTTAAAGTAATTACAATAAAAATAATCAAAGAAATTAAATAATTTCCCGAAGACAAACCAAAGCCGATCCATATTAACAATTGACCTAAATAACCCGGATGTCTTATATATTTATATGGCCCTGAAAAAAAGACAAAAGAAAAAAGGTTTATATTTATTTATTTTTTTTTTTAAAAAAAAAAAGGAAAAAGAAAAAAAATGATTGTAATAAAATTACCTTCTGTAACTATAAATTGACTTTCACCAATTCTAAGAATTCTAGTAAAAAATTTATTAATTTTCATAGCATACCATCTTAACCAAATTCCAATAAACATTAAAGATACACCAAACCAAGCGATTGATAAGTTAAAAGGATAATTTATTTCACCAATATCATTTTTATTATACCCTAATAAAATAAGTATAATAACAGGAAATCCAAAACAAAATAAATGAATGAAATAAATTAACAAATAAGATGATGACAATTTTTGTATCGCGGTGGTTGATGATAAATAATCATAAGTAGAATCGATATCATAATCAAATAAAAGAGAATAATATGTGGAATCTGAATTAGATAAGCATGTATCGAATGATATGTTAATTAAAAGAAACAATAGATATGACACGAATAATGGAGTATGAGATGATAATGAATCAGTTACAGATGGTGGCACTGGTGGCATCATTAAAAAAAAAACTTTAAAATTTTTTTAATGTAAAAATTTTTTTTTTAAAAAATTCGTTAAAAAAAAAAATAAATAAAAAGAATTATTGGACCCAATTTTTTTTTTTCTTTCTCGATGAAAATGATTTATAATCAAAACACCACAAAAAAAAAATTTCCCAACTCAACAAAAAAGGAGGATAATAAAATTTATTGGGGAGATGTCTTATTTATATTCAGATAAATCGACTTAAATGAAATACATTAATTCGGTAAAAAATACGTCATCTAAAATGTAAATCGGTATATTATTTAAACTAAATAAGCTTAACCATTGATGTGAATGACCTCATTATGATTCAATTAATAATTGTTCGCCTAAATTAAAAATCGATAAGTGGTATGTTTAAAAAAAAATTATTTTCTAATCTAGAATAATCGAAATTTCTTCAAAGCATCGAAACTTGGAACAAATGTGCAATTAATTTAACTAATTATGTATCGTATATTTGCCTTTTTTTTTTTTTGTTTTTCGTTATTAAATATATGTTATTTAATAATTTTAATAAAGTATTATTAAATGTTTTAAAATTATTAAAGAGTGTGATATAATTTATTATATATCTCTATATACTGTATGTGTAATAAAACAACAAGAATTATAACATAACTTCTAACGCGCGAAAAATTATTTCCCCCCTTTTTTGGAAGATATTGACAAGATTAATATTATAAATTAAAAAAAAAAAATGAAATATCGACCGGCGTATACGAAAAGACAAAAGACGAAGTATATAATAAAAATAAAATAACGAAAAAAAATCCGGTTTGTCGTATTATAAATGTAAATGAATTGAAAATATGAAAAAAAAAATCGAAATTATCCGCGTAACGAGATATATTGACCGAAATATATTACTTTAATGAGTACTCTATCGCTAACGTCTTAAAATCTTAATTAAAATCTTATAATAAAGTAATAGGATTAAGTTAACTTAATTTCATGTAAAGACAGTAAAATTTTAAAAAATTAATTGATATAATATGCGAAGGTAGGGGAGAGTATATTTAACGCGTGATTTGGGGATGGGTCGAGTAGATCGAATTGGTCAGGTTGTGGTAAAAGGGTATCAGGATCGGATTCCGATAAATTGATCGAGGAATCGGTCGAATTTGTTTGATCAATTTTCGGATCGTTATTGTTTTTCACCTTGGGTTTTTTTCTTGGATTAAATTTATAACCCTTATATTTTCTCATATGCTTTTGCTTTGCATGTTCAGCCAAGGTGTGGTAAAACTCCTTAACTTCATCGGACTCCTCATTCCATAACTTTCCTATTTCTTTGGAAAGTTCGGATTCTTTAAACCTTAAAGGTTGTTGTTCGCGGAGTTGAAGTCTCATCCTCCTTCTATATATGATAAAAGCATTTGGAGGACGTGGAGCCCTCTCGATACCTCGTTTTTTATGGCCTCGAGTAGTTTCAGAGTTATTCGATAATAACTCCGCATCGAGAGAAAGTATACCATCTATAGACACCAAGTCATCATCGACGGTATCAAAATCTATCACGTTATCGTAACTTGGTGGAGGTGGAGGATCCCTTTTACTTATATTATTATTGTTAGACGTTCCCATCTCATTTACGTTAAATACGTAATAACTTCCTCTCTGTTTATATGCATTTTTTTTTGATCCTATTTTTGACATGTTTACGAAAGGAAAGGGAATGAAGAATTATAATAAGATCAAGGATCGGTCGAAAGGTATAGGGAATATAAACGAGGAAGTAAATTAAGTCAAAGAATTTTTCATCGGATGCCATTATAATGCCTTTTTATAAGAAAAAATATATATATATATATATTAATATTATATTCTCCTATAATTAAATTAATTATATAATTGTGTTTGATTAAATATTAATTGAGGATATTTTTAGATTAATAAAAAAAAAATTCATTTTGAAAGTGAATTTATTCATTCAAAGTTTTTCCGGGTATGGTTTTTATTCTTTTATTAAAAAAATATACAATTTTAATAAATCCGTAGTATATGCATTTTATGTAATATGAGTAGATAATTTGGTTTTTGTTGGCTACTTTGTGGCGGGGATAATTTAAATGCAGTATATAGTAAAAAAAACAATTATTTAGAAAAAAAAAAATTTTTTTTTTATTATTATTATATTTTACCGTTAGGAAATTTTTAAAATGATTTTCGATTTTATCACGTTCAAATAAAGATACAGAAACAAAAAGATTATCACGTGCACGGAGAAGTTCTCCATCGCAGATATAAACCCGATCCGGAAAAACTCTTTTATGGAGAGGTCCCATGATCATCAAAAACCAATGTTTGGTAAACTTACAATAACCGACAGAAAATAAAAATTTGACAATAGCAGATAATAAATCACAAAGTTAACATGTGTAACGTGATGTATTAATAAAATTTTTTTTTGATTACATTAATAATTATTAATAGTAAAATATATATCGATTGCGGGTAAAAAAAAAAAAAATTACGGAGAAAAAATATCGAATCGAAAAAAATGATGGCCATATATTTACAAAAAAGGGATTGTGTAATTTACACAACACCGGAAAAATATGATATTTCGGTACAACGAGAAATCCTATTATATCATAATATTGTAAAAAAAAAAAAATTCCTGGAAGCCGAAAAAAAAAGTCGAAANAAAAAAAAAAAATTAAACGGATTAAAAATAAAAAAATTCTTAATTGTATTTATGAGGTAAAATAAGTAATCGAAGAAACTAAATGATATGTGAAAAAAAAATTAAAAAGAGAGAGAATTCTCTGAATAAATGAGACTTGAATAAAAAAAAAAAAAAACAATAAATAAAAATAATAATAATTCTGTAATTACTTACAAATTCATAAATCATAATAAATGTACTGCTTTGGCGATTTTTCGGAAAATAGTTCGTATACTGAATCTACTTCTTCATTCATGTCATCGATATCATCGATGAGGGGAAATTGGTTTAACATAAAATGTTCCTGCCAGATGAATTCATTCGGTTTATTGTTATTAAGTTCGATTTGGGGAAAATTAAAAGTGGCGGTTTGAAAATTGTCGATATTCGGAGGATGCGGAGGATGCGGAGGACGATGAGTAATAGTTTCATTCGTGTTTGGGGATGTGGTCGGGGTTGAGAAATCGATAAAATTGATCATGAAATGTCCAGTTTCACAAGTTTGCACTTTTTTTTTCCTGGGGGTTTTTGGCTCTTTTTTTTGGTTTTTATTTGTTTTTTTTAATGGGTCAGGTTTATATTTATAATCCTTCCCGTATTTTTCAATGTGTTTTTTTTCAGCCAAATTAGAAAGTGCCGTGTATATTTCTCTAACTTCTTTTGATTCATTGTTCCACATTTCACGAATTTTCACTGAAACTTTAGAGGAATGTTTTCCTTTGAATTCAGGTAACTTGGATTTGTCCTTACGATAAATAATCCACGCATTTTGTCTACGTGGAGGGGTTACTTTTCTCGCCCTTCTCTTTGAATTAGTTATTAATGTTTCAATATCACGATTAAATTTATAACCTGAGTTATATACTAACTCTTCATCACTTTTAACATCAAATCGTATCGTTTGTTTAGGGTCTGGCGGTGGTGGAGGGGCCAAGGTTTTGTCCCCGTCATAATTTACATTTAGAGTGTAAATGTATCCTCGTTGATTATTAATTTGGTTTGGCGAAAACATTTTGAAAAGAAAAAAAAAAAGGAAGGAAAAAAATATTAAGTAAAGTCTTTAAAAAAAAATAAATAAAATAAAAGAACGTGGGAAAAAAATTTTGGTAAATTTTTCCAAAAAATATTTAACGAGGAGATGATGAGGATTTTTAAGCCCAAAGAATTTTTATTCAGGTATTATTTACCTGCCTTTATATATCATTCCATTTGATTAATTAAGGTTTAAATAGATTTATTTATCAGTTATACTGTATAGATTATAGAATCAGTTTTTCCGGGAACTTTTTTTTTTTTTATATGGTGGGACCTGATTATAAATGGTTGTCATTTGGTTAGCGGTCGTGATTTTTTTGGATGATGACCTGATTGTTAATTATAACAATATGACCAAATTGTCCAAATTGTAATTTTTGTGCGAAAAAAAAAAAAAATAATAATAATTATTATTTCATTCTAGAAACAATTTTTAAATGAACAATTCTTTTTTTTTTATTTATTATTTTTAATTTATAAATCGAATTATCGAACAGAAATTTTCCGATTTATCCCTGAACTAAACCTGTTATTTTAATATCCGAGAATTTTTTTTTAAACTGAAAAAAAAAGTTGTTTTTTTATTACAATTTTACGTCATTTAAATAAATCTTAAAAAATCTTAATTTTTTATTTAACATAATGTCATACATATAAAGGTTAAAAAAAGCTTAATCATAAATGATATAAATTATAAATTATTATTACTATATATAGTAAATCCAAACCACTAATAAAAAATTAGAAAAAATTTTTCTCTGAAAGAAAAAAATGCGGTTTTTTTAAAAAAAACCATGATTTGCTGTCTGTGTATTCCAATAAAGGTGTTTTTTTAACAAAAAAAAAACAGATAAATTTCAATATAACTAAAGGGTGTTCTTTTTTAACCAAAGAAAAAAAACCAGAATAAAATTTATGTCCTTAAAAAAAGAACAATTTCTAATATCATTCATTAACTGGAGGGTGTTGTCTAGTATTTTTTTTTTAAATACGACAAAAAAACAAATATAAACTAAAAGGTGTCCTTCTTAAAAATAAAAGAACAATTTCATTGACTGGAGGGTGTTGTCTAGTATATATTTCAATACGACAGAAAATAAATAAATAAAATTTAACATAAACAAAAGGGTGTCCTTAAAAAAAAAAGGAACAAAAAATTTTTAATAATATAAACCAGAGAGTGTTGTCTAATACAACAAAAAAATAATAATAATAAATTTTAACATAACTAAAGGGTGTCCTTCTTAAAAAATAAAAGAACAATTTCATTGATTGGAGGATGTTGTCTAGTATATATTTCAATACGACAAAAAAAAAAAATAATAATAAAATTTAACATAAACTAAAGGGTGTCCTTCTTAAAAAAAAAGGAACAAAAATTTCTAATAATATAAACTAGAGAAATACAACAAAAAAAATCAACATAAACAAAAAGGGTGTCCTTAAAAAAAAAAAAGGAACAAAAATTACTAATAACATAAACCAGAGAGTGTTGTCTAATACAACAAAAAAAACATAAGTGAGTTCTCATATATATTCTAGAGAATGTGAGAGAAGATGTCTGATTCCATTAATTAGGAAAAAAATCATTTTGAAAAAGATTGGATGTTGCTCCATAATAATCATAATTGATATCAACGGGTTCCAATAAAGATTCAGTTACGACGGGATCGTTGATCATAATTTGTGCTTGGATATCGTTCAAACTTGGAACAAGTGGAACAACATCACCTATCTCTTGAATATCATTAATTTCGTCGTTGTCGATTAATGGAGAGTTGTTAGAATTGCTAATGGGACTAGGATAGAATTCTGAATTAGAATAATTAGAATCCGATAGCGAGAAATTTGAGATATCGGTGAGAGTGGGACTAGGATAAATGGTGCTATTTTTATCGTTGGTTTGTCGTTTAGGTGCAGCTTTTTTAGCTTTTTTACGATTTGGATTTGGTTTTTTCGGTTCATATACATAATCTTTATATTTGTCCGAATGACGTTTTTCGGCCACTCTCGATATGGCCTCGAATAACTCCTTCACTTCCTTTTCCTCTTCCCTCCAGTATTCCCCTACTATTCTAGAAATATTGGCGGATTTTTGGCCCTCAAAGATTATTTTAAGTTCGGCCACCTTATTTCTACGATAAATAATAAAAGCATTTTGAGGGCGTGGTGGCTTATTAATTCTTTTTTTTTCATATCTTTTCGCTCGTCTTGTTTTAGTCGAGTTATTCAAAAGGTCTTCGATATCGATCGTAAATCTATAATTGGACGAATAAATAAGATTTTCGTCCTTCATGTTCGAATCAAAGCGAAAAGACTTGTTTGGTTCTGGTAATGGTGGTGGAACGGGTGTAACGAATTGTTTAACATTGTCATTTTGATCAATGTTAAAGACATTGGTATTTTCAATAGTATTTGGAAGCATTTTTTTTTTTTTT